>VDFB02083155.1:0-28661 GCA_007258455.2 Sequoia sempervirens
CATCCATTCAAATAAGCATTATCATTCAACCTTCATCTCGCATCATCCACTTAATTAAATAAATCAGGACTTCATTTAAATCAAATCCTAAATCATATTCCATCATTTTCTAATTTAAATAAATCAATTATCAAAGTCTTGAAAGTCAAATAATCTAATCAGCATTAAATCAGCATAATCATCATCTAATCTCCATCCTGACAGAACCATCCACCCTTGCACAATTAGATCCCACATTTTGCACAATAAATCAATTTTATTGATTTATTAAAACACTCATTTTCCCTCAACATGACAAGTCAAACATGGCATTTATTGCTCTTTTTCTTGTCCCCCTCTCAAAATTTATTGCAAATTTGAATTCAAATTTCCCCCTCTTGGTCACTCTTCCCAAATCTTGCACAACCATTGACCACTCACATGATGACAAGTGTCCTCAACTCATTGGCTTGTTTTTGATCCCACATTGGTCCCTCTTCAACACTTAGCATTTTGAAAATCTTTAAATACAAGCTTCATCTTTGAGCATATCCTTCACAATTTTATGCAAGGTTACTCTCTTCATTTGAGATTTGATCTTGTTCATCACCACTCTACCATCTCCATTTGCATTTTATCATTTTGAGCTTTAATCAAGGATTGGGAAAGGGTCACTAGCACATGTGACACCAATCCAACTATGGAATAGGTAGCTTTCTTTTGTTTTCATAATGATTTAGTCTTTTTATCATCATTTGTGGCATTTAGAAAGCATTTGTAATGGATTCCATAGAGGTATTTTGATAGAGTTTGCATAATACTAACCCATGCTTGAAGATTAGTTGTTTGCAGATTTTAAAAGGATGCTCACATTCTGCCCATTTTCATCCCATAAAAATCCATCTAGGTCTGAGTATTTCACATAATAGTCCATATCGATAGGAGGTTATCAAGGTCTCCTGAAACCATAATGCATTTTTTTTTTGTATACTTTTGTCGTTACCTATCAGCAAGACCTCAAGGATGTCACAGCAATTGAAATTCATATGCAAGTGCCTATTGGCAGGACATTTTCATTGTCTCGGTGACTCAAAAGGATTATTTTTGACTAGACAAAGACTTCGGGGTGAGGTCTTACCAATTGCATTATGTCTCAATGACTAGGACATACAGTGATGTATCAGCAAGAGTTATGTCTTCGGTATGTGGTCTCACCGAATGGGTATTGTCTCATCGATCGATTGCACGTGGACAATTTTCTGCTAGACAAGTGGTTATCGGCATGAGCTCTCTGCGAGATCTTATTGTCTCACCCACTGTCGATAAGGATATACATCTTGATGAGAAACTTTTGCATCAAAGAGATGTCTTGGCGAGTGGCTCTGGTCTCACCGACAATGTGAATGTGCTCTACCAAAGGCTATCGGGGTAAGGTTATATAGTCTTACCGACTCGAATGTCATGCCGATATGTTGTTTCATCGGCGAGAAAGCTTATATGTCTCAATGACAGGAATGCATCACGGGGTATTTCGGTAATACTAAAGTTATTTAGAGTAAGGTCTTGGCGAATACATTGGGTCTCACTGACAAAACACAAAAGGATTCTAACACTAGCCAAACATTCACTGTGACATCCTATAGTTATATCGAAGTCCCATGTCTCGTCGAAAGAAATCCATTCACCCATACATTTCACTGTGACCCATGGAGTCGGGGAGACCTCCCATAGACAATACTTAGTCTAGCCGAGATGTGTTCTTTAATGTTTGTTTCAGTCACCAAGACATAATCATTCTCAAAGTGATGAAGCAACATGTTGGCATGACAAAACAAATTGGCAAGACTGCAAGACCTCACCCCGATAGCTATATATAGAACTCCCTTGTCCTTTCTCGGTAAGACCCGAGGCGTTCGGTGAGACCTCACACTGATAGAATCATTTTGTGTTTTGTCACTGAGACCCAATGCATTCGCCAAGACCTTTCTCTGATGAAAAATTTCTCACCGATAAGCCCCTTCTATCACCAGTCGGTAAGACATGAATCATTCGGCAAGACCACATACTGAAGACATAACTGCTTGCGATACATTGTTCAAATCTAGTCAATGAGACATAATGCGATCGGTAAGACCTCACCCCGAAGTCTTTTTATTGCCAATATGAATCTTCTCTAACCAAGAAAATATGTATTTCCTACCGATAGGTTCCTGTAGGTAAATTTCGATCACTGTGACATCCCTGAGGTCTTGCCGATAGGCAACAACAAACATATATTAACAAGAATGCATTATGGGTTGAGGAGACCTTGATAATCTCATGTTGATATGGACTATAATGTAAAATACTCAGACCTAGATGGATTTCTTGGGATTATATGGCCAGAAAGGGGAAAATATGCTCATGGTAGGACTTATTTGGAAAATTATGAGTATTAATATGTAAAATATCCAAATTTTATAGTTCTAACAATTAGAAGAGAGTCGAGAGTGGAAGGTGAAGAGAGTTATTTGAGAGGGAGAACATGGGAGAGTCGAGAATTAGGATAGGATGGGAGAGGGTGGGAGAGAGGGAGAGAGGGAGAGAGGTGGAAGAGGATGGGAGAGGAGTGGAGAGAGGGTGGGAGTGGGTGGGAGAGGGTGAGAGAGGGTGGTGGAGAGGATGGGAGAGGAGTGGAGAGGGTGGAGAGTGTGTGGGAGAGTGTGGGAGTTGGAGAGAACTCCAGAGCATGGGAGACAAGGGGAGAGAGGGAGAGAGGGTGGAAGAGGGTGGGAGAGGGTGGGAGAGTCAGAGAGAGTTGGAGAGACTAGGAGAGGGAGAGAGGGTGGGAGAGGGTGTGAGAGAGTGGGAGAGGGTGGTATAGAGGTGGGGAGGTGGAAGGAGGGTGGGAGCCGCAGAGAGTCAGGAGCATGGGAGAGGGCTGAGAGGAGAGACTGAAAGTGGGAAAGGGTGGGAGAGGGTGTGAGAGAGGGTGGAGAGGGTGAGAGAGTGGAGAGGACTCAAGAGGGTGGAGAGAGGGTGGAGAGGGAGGAGTTGAGAGACCGATAGGGCATGGGAGAGGGTGGGAGAGGGTGTGAGAGGGTGGGAGAGGGTGTAGAGAGGGTGGGAGTGAGGAGGAGAGGGTGGTAGAGAGGGTGGGAGATTGTGGGAGAGTGTGGGAGAGAGTGGAAGAGAGTCAGAGAGAGTGGGAGAGAGTGGAAGAGAGTCAGAGTGCATGGGAGAGGGTGGGAGAGAGTGGGAGAGTGGGAGAGAAAAGAGATGGTGGAGGGGTGGGAGAGGGAGAGCTGGAGAGAGTCAGGACATGGGAGAGGGTTGAGAGAGAGGAGAGAGGGTGGGAGAGGGTGGAAGAGGGTGGGAGAGAGTGTGGGAGAGAGGGTGGAAGTTAGAGATCATGGGAGAGGGCGAGAGAGAGTTGGAGAGACTGGGAGAGTGGGAGAGAGGGTGGGAGAGAGTGTGAGAGAGGGTGGGAGAGGGTGTTAGAGAGTGGGAGAGGGTGGTAGAGAGGTTGGGAGATAGGCTAGGAGACTCATGGGAGAGTTGAGAGAGTCGAGAGGATAGGAGAGGGTGGGAGAGAGAGGAGAGAGGGTGGGAGAGTCAAGAGAGTCGAGATCATGGAGAGGCGTGAGAGAGTTGGAGAGACTTGGAGAGGGATGGGAGAGTGTGGGAGAGTGTTAGAGAGTGTCAGGGAGGGTGGGAGATGGTTGGAGAGAGTGGGAGAGGGTGGGAGAGGGTTGGATAGAGTTGAAGAGGGTGGGAGAGATTTGGAGAGAGTGGGAGAGAGTGGTTCAGTGGGAGATAGGGTAGGAGTGGGTGAAAGAGTGAGGGAGATAGGGTGGGAGTGGGAGAGAGTGTGGGAGAGTGGGAGAGTGGGAGAGAGTGGGAGAGTGGGAGAGGGTGTGAGAGAGGGTGGGAGAGGCTGGGAGAGGCTGGGAGTGGGTGGAAGAGGGTTGGAGAGAGTGGGAGAGGGTGGGAGAGACTGGGAGAGAGGGTGGGAGTGGGTAGGAGAGGGTGGGAGAGAGTGGGAGTGTTGATGTTTTTTTTATGCATCTCTCAACGCAAGTAGTGCATAGGTCCACTACCTCTCTTGAAAGACAATCTTTCACAATCAGGTTGCAGAACACTATCCCAAGGTCTCTAATGTTAGGTCTTGACAATGCTTGAAATATCTTAGTTGTTTGATGTGATTTGTTGGAATCACAAGGCAGTCTTATGCAGGAATTACGAAGCATGGGAGATTGGATCTTGAAATGGAGTTCTTAGGATGGGAGAGTTGTTATGCATTGGTTGTAGGTTCAAATAGTAGTCTTGGACTCCATTTTGTCATTGGATTTGGCTTTACAATGTGCAATGAACCTTAGCATAGGTTGGTCATTAAAAAAAGAAAAGGAGGCAAGGAAGAGGGAAAGTTCCTAAATCTGCAACTAGTTGTGAATAGTGATGATGGAGTTACTGCAATGGACAGCTTCTTAAAACAATATCCCACTTAACCAGAGATCTCACAGTATCGTGGAACTTGTGCTATCTTCTAAGGTCTGCAAATGCTTTGTCCTTCATTCACCATGTACATGCATAAATCAAAGATAAAATGTTTTGGAGTAGCTTTGAATTTGAGCCCAAGCTAACTTTACACAGCTATCTACCATTAGCAAACAGCAAAAACTACGAGCTAAGAAGTTATCAACATAGTAGGAGTTTTCATGATCACAAGACAACATTCTTAAATTATACCAAAGCAAGAAACAGCTAACTAGAACAGCAATAAAGTCTAAGTCAAACATCTAACAATGGAGATTGAATCAAGCAACATGTGAGAAACTCAGAAAATGCACCAAGTCAATGTCTTTTCTTTATAAATTTCTACAGCATGTCTTTACAACAACTCAACTCTTCTTGCAAATGAGAGGAGTGCCCTATTTATAGTGCCTAAAAGATTCAATGAATGGCCAAGATCGATTCTCATTGTGTGGCCAAGATTCATTACAAAATAGGGTTTCACCTACCCCCCAATATATCATAATTTAAAATTACATTTTGTCTTTTCCCTATTTCATCCTCTACTGACGGCACTGTAGCACTTTTGTCCTTTAGCCAATTGTTGTTTTCACTGTAGCTACTCTTCAGGGAGTTCTTCATCCTTGATGGGGCTGTCCTCCTGCCTTTTAGAAGCAGTGTATTCAATGAACTTGAGGATGACCACCTAGGGCTTGTCTATTTTGATGATTTCATATCACAACACCTGGTAGCTCCATTCTTTTGTGTTATCCTCTAGCCTTTTCCAATCTTCATCATATTTTGAGCCTTGGTCCTTAAATAGCTTTGATTGATCGAAGGCATGGGCGGCGAAACTCATGAACTCCATCGTGATTTCACTACACATCCTGTTCTCCATCCTTTTCTGGAAGTAGGGCTTTATCTTCTCTGGATCCATTTGCACTGTGGGCATGTCGTACTCCATCATCAGTTTGAGATAACGAGCGCACTCTGCCCTGATCTCCTTGATCCATTCGATATCTGGATCTACCTTGCTCATGATTTGTTCCAGCCTCTCTTTCTGATTATCAAAGTCCCACCGCCATACATCCATCAGCCAGTGATTGTCCTTCTTAAATGCAAGCTCCTTTTCCCACGTGGCTTCTAGTAACTGAAGGATAGCTTCGATCTTTGCAAAGGTGGAGTCGTAGGTCACAAGGAAGTCGGTGCAGAGCTTCCTTATGCCCTCCAGAGACTACAACAGGTCTAAGAACTTGTTGGTTGTTCACATAGCCCAGCTAATTCCCATGTTTCAAATGTATAAGACTCGTTAGAACTAGTCTTCTATGGTCTTTTCCAAGTTCTTCCTCCTTTCCATCTTATTGATCTGCTCTTTGGATAGTAGCTGGGGTGCGGCCATGGATGGGGTAGGTAGGTCATCCACTGAAGACCATTGTTGTATGCAATCTATTAAGGCCGTGACCTGTGCCTTGAGCTCATCCTTTGAGATCTTATCCTACTTTATCAAATGCACCACCATAGCCACCGACTCCTCAAGGTGCCCGACTTTCTGCTCTCTAGTGGCAGTCCCCAAGTCAATGGTGGAGATGTTGTAACTCACCCCAGCCTGGCCAATCATAGGCATTGCTATTTGCACTGCTTGAGACCCGGAAGCATCCATCGTTACCTTGGATCGGACTTTGGGCTTCTTCTCCTTCTTTTTCATGATTTGGGCTCGAGCCAAGATGGCCTCTAACCTTGCCCTTGGGTCCTTTAGCATAGGGGTTTTTCTTTCGAGCTACTTCTCTAGCCACGCAGGCACAGCAGATTTTCCCTTGGGTGAATCGCGACCACCCTCACCCCTCTCGGTCAAGGCTAAGATTTTCGTTCCCTTTTCTTTTGGGGACCTTTCTTTCTCTTTGGCAGCATCTCCCTCCTCCTCATTAGAGTCTTGGACAAATATGAGGCATTTGATAGGAGGCCCAGCGGACAGTTGTTGCACAAGACCCTCTTTCCCTACTGTCTCTTCTTCTTTCTTTTCCTCATCACTCTCAGCCTCGAGGGTCTTAACAACTTGGGTTCCACCCTCAGTTAAATCCTCTTGCTGTTATTTTTTCTAGTGGTTGCCCTTCTTCATCATGGGGTGACCTTTCTACTTTTGCCTCAGTGTCTTTCAGTTGCCATGCCATCTCCTCCTCAAGGTCATCGTCAAAGGTTTGCACAATTACCTTAGCACTGGAGCTATCTTCCTCGTCCCCACTCTCGGAAGAGCCTGTTCCCTCCTCCTCATAAGCCACCCTATCGATGGTTCGGTGTTTGTACTCTGGGTGCTCATGGTATTCATCGGCCTCCTCCTCAACAGGCTTTGAGGCTTCCCACTCTTGTTCCTCCCATTCCTCAGAGATTAGCATGGTGGCTTCCATAGCCGGTGGCCCTGTCGGTGGTTGTGAAGGATGAGCAGTAGTGAGGACATGCGCAAGGGCTGCTTGAAGAGTCAAATCCATTAGGATCTGGGAGAGCTCAGGGGGAAGGTTATGCATGTGTCTTGAGAGAGCCTTGGGCATGGTGGCAGTGGGAATAGGTGTCATTATTGTTGCCAGAGGGAGTGATGTGATTGGTGACATGGCAGTGGAGGAAGGGGGTGTAGTTATGGCGGAAGAGGAGTCAATAATTATTATAGACTCGGCCAGAGGGGAAGGGGCAAGATGGATAGAAATGTCCACTGCCGGCGGGGATGCAGCGATCATAGCCAAGGAGGTAGGTGGTGCAACAGGAGGGGCAGGGAGAGGCAAGAGAGGTTCCAATTGATCTGTACCCTTTGCTTCCTCCTCTTGGGTTAAGGGTTGTTCTATGGTGCCCCCTGCCTGTTTGAGCCTTTTGGGAGGTGAGCCTCCCATTTCTTTCTTTGCATAGACATTGGGGTCTAGAGACTGTTCGGTTTTTATCCCTTTTCTCTTCTTGGATCTGGTGACCGGAGGAGACTTGGAGGTCCTACCAGTTGAAGTGGTGGCAGCAACATCCTCTGTGGCACTTGGCTCACTTTTGAGCCCTTCATAAGTCAAAATTATTCCTTGCCGCTTTAATTGAGCTACCTGCCCATCGATCCACTCCTTAGTATGAACCAAGATTGGTTGGGTTATGGTATCAAGGTTGTCGACCTCCTGCTCATCCCAATCTATTGTTGGTATTGGCAGATTGGCGACTGCAGGGTACCTGGGATGCATTATGGTGGCCTCGTCTTCATCGACATGGTCCAGTATGGGGAATGGCTGCACCTTTCTTACGAATTGTATAGTCATTCGCATGTAGTGCCTTGCATGTACCTCTTTATCATCCTGGCAGTCGGCCCAGAAATCCTCAATGTGGTGATGATGGGCATACCCGCGCCCTAGTGCTTTTCTGACATGACCATACGGGTCCATCCATGGGCAAGTAGTGTATAGGTAGAAGTGGTAATCCTTCATCTCTTTCTCAAATTTACCAGCACACTGGGAAGTTTGTAGTCAGTACATGCCCTGGCCAAGGGTCATGGGATAAGAAATCCCCACTATATGTTTGCTGCTGAAGATTTCCTGTAGGTGTTGGAGTTGCCGAGAAAGCTCTAGAAGGATAATTCAGTCGTTGGGGTATCGAGGCAACCTATTTGGCCTTTCAGTGAAGCCCTGGGCACGGATGTATGTGAACTTCAAATATTAGATGAAGACAAAGGCATACTATTTCAAAAATGCCCTGGCACTATGGGAGACCCTCCTCTCGAAATCTCTGGCAATCATTCTGATAATATGGCCAACGAAGGCGTCGTTTACTCTACAGTATTCCCTTTTGAAGTTCTGGTACTGGAGCTGTGGATACCTATCATAGGCCTTGAGTCTTCGCCCCTGCTCTTGATTGAGTGCCACAAACAACCTGTTGTACTGCCTCCGATCCGCCAAGGAATAGATGAGATAGGAAGTCATATAGAACTTGGAGCTCTTCTTTACGTTGACAAATTGCTCATGGAAGCAGTTGCTTATGATTCCTCCCTAGTAAAATGAAGTCTTTGTGGTGATGTCCTCATTTCCATGCAGAATCTGCTTAATGAAGTACACCATCTATTCTTGGAAGGTCACTGTGGGAAGACCCATAACTCTGCTTAGCATCCTAACCAAGTCGTGGTAATCTTCGTGGAAATCGCTGCGGAAGAGTTCTTGAGGATCCTTCACAACAATGCCCCGCCTTTCCTTGAGTCAATGCAGATTTATTGACTTCTTACAGTCTACTGGATTATCATCCCACGCCACCTGGCATTCTTCTATGGTGGAGACTTCCATCTCCTTAAAAGTGGGGATATAAAAAGTCTTTGAAATTCCCTCAGGCGACATGTCGACGAGAATGTTGCCCTCTTTATCAATGATTGTCTTTGTGTTTGGTTGATATGCTTCCCAACAAGCCATGACCAACTCAAGGGCCATGAGGGATGGAGGGAATCCAATAGCCTTCGCTATTCCACTCTGCCTTATCAATCTTGCATTCTTTGTCATTGGATTGACCCTAAACCTTTGTGTGAATTCGTCGATATCAACTTGGCCTATGTTGGTGTCAGTGATTTCCTTCCAATCTATGGTGACTTTTGAGTGCAGAGGCTTGCCTTGGAATTGGTATTTCATCTGGTCCTTGTCCTCTTTCCCTCGAGGGGTCCTTCTTGACCTCTTCCCTTTGTCCTTCTCGGTGGATGCCCCTGAAGGTCTTGCGCCTAATTCCATATATTCTGCAAGCAAGGGCATAGTCAGCACAATGGATCACAAAAGCATTCATGTTAGCCAACACCCTAAAAAAAACATCTATTTTAAACAATCAATTAAGAATAACATGACCTTTTATCCCCCCGATGTTACTGATCTCTTGATTAAGGGCATTTGGACAGTTCGAGCCTGGAGGGTCGAACTTCCTCGGCAGGAATGTTGTTTGGAAGGGAAAACATGGCGGTGGGCTCCCAAAGATTCTCTTCAGTCAAACTTTAGTAATTTAAGAGGTTCACAATGAAGAGGACCGAAATTGAGCACGTGGGTCAAAGTTAGATTCCAGATTTGAGCTCATTTGGATTAGTTTAGGAGAATCCATAAGTCTCGGGCTGGAGAGCTATCTAGAGATGGCAGTTTGGAACGGCAGACAGAAAATGGAATTCTGGAGATAGAACTCTGGGGTCTGAGGTCCGGTAGGTCAGAGGGCGGCCAGTAAGTTATAATTTTACTTCTGAGCATTCGGGTTGGCAGTACTGGGAAGGCGTTCATCTTTCGTTGTTTCGGACGGCTATTGTTGGATGGAAGTCTAGAAGGGGCAGCCCGGCAGTTAGGGCCTGGCTGATTACAAATCAGCGTAAGGCCTCCATAGTAGGGTAAGGTTCCGGCAAGATCCGTAGGTCTCGCCGACAGCCAGGAGCAAGACCGGACCCTGCACAAGGGTTCGTCGTCATTTGATTTCACTTTGAGTTCGGCGGTGATCGGTAGGGTAGAGCCTAGAGCTTGGAGGGGCGGGCGAGAACTTCATTTGGAACAGCAAGTGAGGGAAGGAGTTCTGCACAACGGATCCTGGCACAGATGAGGGCGTTCAGTAGTTTAAATTGCATGCCAGTGGCAAATGGGAAGGCGGAGTCCGGAGGGCCGGAGGACGGGCGTGAGGTTTGCCGTGAAGGACGGCGAAGCAATGACGGAACCCCGGAAGTAGAACTCCGGGGTCCCAGGCCCGAGGGACCCAAAGGGCGCTTGTTTAATTTGAAATTCCCACGACGAGGAGAAGGGCGGGCCTCAATGGACAAGAGGTTGGGATCAGTTTTCCATTTTGACATGGCTGCATTCCCACTGACTTCTTAACAAGGAAGTCTGATGGCCCGGGCCCGAAGGGGAAATTCGTTGTTGGAAGGAAGGTTTATCATTTGAGTTTGGATGGCCAAGACAGGCCCTGGGGCCGAAGGAGATGATTTCCCTGCGGGAAGAATAGCCACAGCAAGGCAGAGCTCTGGATCGATCATGAGGGCACCCTAGAAGGTTTTGTAAGTTTTCAAAATATGGGTTTTATCCGCCACACTATGGTTTATCATTCATTCATGGTTTTGATGTTCATTGTGCATTTTAACCCTTAGAAATCATGAAAATAATGCTCAGGAGGGTCGAATGGAAAACCAACTTCGAACATGCAATGTAGGGAGATGTGGGATCCACCTACGATCGATGAAGTGATGTCGGGGGTGATGAACGTGAAGATGTCGAAGATGGTGGGCTCATCAAGCAAGTTCTCCAATCGTTCTACAACTCTGTCAAGTGATAATGATGGGCCTGAGCGGGTCTTTTATACCCCTAATCGCCATTAATGATCTCATTAAATGCAGGTACGACGACACAAAAGGTTGGTGAATTTGAAAATCGACAACGGCGGCGAGGGACAGCGGCCGCCTGAAGTTTTCCACTCGGTCGGAATGGTGGCGGCGGAGAGCGAGTTGGGGCTCAGAGGGCGTAGTTCTGCCAAAGATCTGCCATCATGGACGGTGGAACCATCACAGAATTCTGGACTCAGAATTCTGTATGTTCAGGCCTGGAGCACTCGACGGCAGTCAAAGTTCCCCGCAGACTCCCCAAACGGTAAATAAGGTGGCGGGACGCCACCAGAGGTTTGCCATGAAGGACAACAAAGTAATGATGGAACCTCAAGAGAGGAACTCTGGGGTTCGGGTTCCGAAGGGCTAAACATCCGTCAAAATTTCATTGATTTCTAACAGATGGCAAATGGGGGTTCATACCCGGGGTCAGGGAGGACGTGAAGCAGATGTTGTTGGGAACGATAGGTGTAGCGAGGAAACCCGGCAAGGGAATCTCGAACAACCGGGTAGGGCTCAGGGCCGTTGCAAAGGTCAAACTGCTAGAGCGACTTTGCTAGGTACCAGAACGCAACAACATTAAAAGGGGAAGGCACGGTCAACTTACGGTGGGAGTCTCAAGCAACATTGACCATCTGGGACACCAAAAAAGGGGGCACACAAAATGAGGCAGTGACAAAATGACCCGACATGGTGAAAGAAAAGAGGGTCCTCATTCCGAACGGGGCGTGTGTGCTAAGGGCACAACTGGGAGAGGGTGGGAGAGAGGGTGGGAGAGAGGGTGGGAGAGCATGGGAGAGAGTCAGAGAGGATGGGAGAGTGTAAGAGAGGGTGGGAGAGAGTGAGAGAGGATGGGAGTGGGTGGAAGAGGGTGGGAGAGGGGGAGGAAAGAGGGGGGAATGGGAGAGAATGGAAGAGGGGTGGAGGGGTGGAAGAGTGGGTAATAGAGTGGGAGAGGAGGAGTGGTAGGAGGAGTGGTGGAAAGGGTGGAGTGGAGGGGGGGGAATGGAGGGAGGAGTGGAAAATGGAGGGTGGACAATGGAAGGAAAGAGGGTGGAGGGAATGGAGTATTTATCTTATTATTGCAAACGCTGATGATGATGATTGTCCGATGATGCAAAAATGCATGATGATGACGCAAACATGATTTACGCAATGATAACGGATGAAAACATATTTTGCCGATGATGACGGAACAACGCGATGATGGCGACATTATTTATTCTTATTTATGATGATGAAACACATTTACGCACATTACGATGCATTATCTGACTGCGACATGCGATGCGATTATTTATTTCGATGTACGACGCATTATTACCGATGATGATACCAGCGATGGCGATATTTTAAAACCCGGCGATATTTATGACATGATGATGAACATTACGGAACATTTTATTTATAATATCGATGATGACATTAAGCGGCGATGGCTGATGACGCACGATAAAGATGATGATGACCTGATGAAATGATGATAAATGACATATGCATGCATGCACGATGATGATGACCATGATCAGATGATGCATACGTGACGTGATGACATTTTATGACGATCCGTGACCAACTCATCATGATGACATTACGGACATTATTTACGACATACCGTGATCGAGACATGGTGGGAGAGATGGTGGGAGAGATGTTGGGAGAGATTGGGAGAGAGTGGGAAAGTGGGAGAGAGTTGGAGAGAGTGGGAGAGAGTGGGAGATGTTGGGAGAGGGTTCGAGAGAGTGGGAGAGAGTAAGAGAGAGTGGGAGAGGATAGGAGAGAGGGTGGGCAAGAGTGGGAGAGAGTGGGAGTGAGTATAGAGAAAGAGAGCAAATAAATCTATAAAAAAACCAACTTTCTCATAACGCGTAAGCGTTTTGAAGAAGTATAGACGTGACCATTTTAGCAAAAATGAATGAGTTTCATTTTTTTTTTCTTTTAACATGTAATAATGCGGGCGCGTTATAACGTGCTCACGTTATGGGCTCATTGTGGCCGAGCCTCAAACTCGACACACAAAGCTATAACGCGAGCGTGTTATAACATGCTCGCGTTATAGTGCATTCGCATTATTACTTTTCAAAACTTTTTTTTGAAAGTGGCCAAAAAATTTGCTACCCATCTCCATGCACCTGCCCAATAGTTGAATATTATTTATAAATTTATATATACGTTTGAATCCTTAATATTTTAATATAATATTTATAAAACATATACTTCATAAAAGAAAATATAATAATATAACAATAATATTATATTTTAATAGAATTTCAATTGAAAGAATTTTTCACATATAAATATTTCTAAACATTTAAAAAATAAAGAATTTAAACCCAAATTATAATAAGCTCTCAACTCACTAAATCCATGAATAATAATATCCATCCTAATTCTATCATTTATTGTTTATCTCTACCAATAATAAGGTGTAATGTCATTCTAACCCTTTTTTTTTTATTATTTTTTTTTAGACTGCAGGAATCGGGTAGCACGACCCCCTATAAACTGCAGTGCGCCTGGTAAACTTTTTAACGTGACCGGCGGCGCTGGCGCAACACGCCCTCCGGTACCACGGGACGGGGGGAGACTAGAACTCGTGACCAGCAGAGCCGCAACGGAATTACTTAGCCAACCGAGCTAGGGCCCCCGCCCAATGTCATTCTAACCCTAAATTATGTAATGAATTTTGAATAAAATAAAATAAAAATTCAAATTTGTATTTTATGTGTATGTCAAATAGAGTTTAATTTGATTTTTTTAATATATATATTTTTAAATATTTAATTATTATATAAGCTCTTCAAAAACATGGTGACTATTTAATTTTCATATTTAGAAATGGATCAAAAACTTTCCAAAACACTCTAAATTTTAGAAATGAGAGGTAGATTTATAATTTTTTAGTTGAAAATATGTATGGTTAGGAATGATTTTATCAATTTTGAGAATTAAAATTTTTATTTAGAGTTAATTAGAGTTGTCTCAATTTATTAGTCAACCAACTAATTTAACTGGCTTGATTAATTGATCAACTAACTCTCTTTTTAGTCAGCTATTTTGATTACTCAATCAAGTAATTTGATTGATAATTAACTTGATTAATTAATCAATTAAAATATTTAATTATTGGGTTGAAAGATGGAATTAACTAATTTGACATGAGCAAAATGTAGGATTGAATTGTTTGTTAAATGACTTTGATAATTAATGAAATGCGGATAAAGATAATACAAATTTTAAATTATTTTAATTGGATATATGCACATAGATTCATTAAAAACCATTGAATTGTTTTATTAGACATGTGATGATTAAAGAAAAATGAGATTAATTAATGAATAATTTATGATGAAGTTAAAAATTTATGACATGATAAAATGATAACACAGTTAATAGATTAGAATCAAATGATGATAAAAAATAATAACTTATATTGAAAATTAATCAAGCAATAAAATAATTACACTTTAGGTATCTACAACCATTCACGCCTGACAAATATAATATAGTATGCCAAAGTTCAAACAGAAAAGAAAGAGCCAATCTAACGAGAAAGCTTCAACCAAAACAACCCACCATTTATATTATAAATTTACTAGACATTGTATAGATAGTGAAGACCATAAAAATAGGGCAAAAGTATTTTATCCACCCCTGAGTAACTGAAAGCCACAACAACAAGAGACGCATTTGCGTTAGGTTCTGCCCATTGTGGGGTGTGCTTGGTTGTTTTAAACACCTAGTTAATAGAAATAGCTAGGGGTTTAATGTGTTTGTTTGTTGTTTTATAATGTCATTATTATAGTTGATTAATATTGAAAAATAAAAAATAAAAAATCTTGTGGGGTGTACTTGTTGTTTTAAACATTTAGTTAATAGAGGGGTGTAATGTGATTGTTTGTTGTTGTATAATGTTATTATTATAGTTGATTAATGTTGCATAAATAAAAAATAAAATTCATATGGGTGTGTTTTGTTGTTTTAAACATTTAGTTAATAGAAGTAAGTAGGGGTGTAATATAATTGTTTGTTGTTGTATAATGTTATTATTATAGTTAATTAATGTTCCAAAACTAAAAAAATATGCAATTATACAAATAGATTATTATAATAATTCCATATATATATATATATTTATTTTTATCCTTTTGATAATGTGATATTTATGTAATTTTTACATATTTATTATAGATAGATAAATTTTATTGTGATATTTAATACACACTTGATAAACAAATATAAAATATGCATTGACTGTACTCACATTTATTTAATAAGTTTGAAAATCTTACCAATTATTAAATAAAATATGTAAAATAATACTTGTAAGTCAACAATGTAATTATATGATGATGTATGTAATAGTGTTCATGTCATTCAAGTCATTAATAGGTTTGAAATTTGATTCATGAATTAAATGCATTGCATTGCACATAATCTAGAAAGAAAGAAAAAAATCCTAATTTTTGCAATGATTGTTGACAACATGAACCAATAAAAAGAAAGATAAATAATATTTTAACAATTTTAAAAATAGACAATTTAAAATAGACTATATAAAATTGTTGGTAAATTTTTTAATTCTAAATGTTTATTGGTTGGATTGTCACTATCACTCAAAAAATTGAATTGAATGAATGCTTTACTATTCTGCCATGGCAGAACTAATTGACTTAGCGTGGTTCAAGAGAGATGGATATGGGAGCTTGCGATGAAACTTCCATCCAACCAATATTAGCCAAAGCCAATCCGTTTACAGTTGAGTTGTCGTCAATAAAAGTCGGGCGAGTGGGATGAGCCAAAATCTCTGTATTGCTTGTTAGCATGGACACCACTTTGGACATTATGTTGGAATAATGAAGAAATGGTCTTGTAGTTAGTATATGTGAGTTGTTTCTTAGCTATTAGTAGTTGGTGTCTATTATTAGTATATTAGATCCGGTTTTGTAGGTTCTAGATTGTCTGTGAGTTTCCTATATATCTGTAATGTTTGTCTAAGCATTTATGCAATAAAGTGTGATCTCATTGTGCTCATCTTGTGTGTTTCATCTCTTCAGTTATTTCTAAGTTGGTATCAGAGCTGAGGAAAGGAGATCACAGATTTGTGGTGATCTATGGAAAGCTTGAGATCACCTCTGTGAGAAATTGAGCTTCATTGCTGCTGCGTGAGTGTGAGACCTACTTGCATCAGCCAAATGAGATCATTGAGTTGCCTGGTGGTGATAGTAGCTGGAAAAGGGAAGAGCTAAGGTAATTTGTTTGCAGAATTTTTTGTTATGGCAAATCCTCTAGCTTATTCCTATTTGAATGAATCTACTAAGCTTGATGGTGAAAATTATGTTAACTAGAAATTTAAGTTGAGGACAATATTGGAAGCTTATAATTTTTGGTCAATTGTGAGTGGGGATGAGTCCAAGCCCACTGATCCTACCTCCGTTCCAAATTGGGATAAATGGGAAATGAAAGCAAAGGTGCTGCTACGAATGTCTGTAAAGGACAATATAATTCCGCACATTAGAGATTGTAAGACATCCAAAGAAACATGGGATGTGATCAAAGGTTTGTATGAAACAACAAACTCAAACAAGATCTTATTTTTGAAAAGCAAGCTTTTATATATAAAAATGGAAAGACATAAAATATAAGCAGCTTTATTTCCCGTGTCAAAGATCTAAGTGATAAGTTAGGGGATATTGGTCAAAACGTATCTAGTACTGACTTGGTAACCATCACATTAAAAGGTTTAGTGGAAGATTATTGAGTCTTTATTTCAAGTCTTTCAGCTAGAGAAAAGCCCCCTACGTTTGATGAATTGATAGGAATTCTACTACAAGAAGAAGAGAGGATGAAGAACTTTGATCCAGGCGCTCATAGTTCAGATTTGGCATTAGTAGCCAAAGGTAAACAACCATATAGAGGTAAATCGTGGGCAAGAACAAAGGAAGTAAGTTTCAAGCAGTACAGAAAGGTATGATACAATCCAGATTTGATACTCGTGATAAGAGAAATGATGAATGTTATTATTGTGGTAAACCTAGTCATCACTCTAAAAATTGTTATAAAAGGAAATATCATGAGTCCAAACAAAGAAACATAAATCATAATGGAAATTTTGTGGACCAAGACTCCTTAATTAGTGATGGATTTAAAAATCTTAAGTTGTTTGTTTCTGATGCTGTATTGTCTACTGATACTGATGATACGAATGCTTGGTTTATTGATTATGGTGCTTCAATTCATATGTCTTGTAACAAGGATTGGTTTGATTCATATTGTGAGAACATTATTGATACCCACATCTATCTAGGTGATAACAGATCACATAAAGTTCAAGGTTATGGAGTAGTAGGTGTGAATTTGCCTAACGGACAAGTGAAACAAATCCATAATGTGATGTATGTTCCTGGCATCAAAAAGAATCTAATATTTGTTTCTACTATTGCTGATCAAGACCTAAAGGTGGAATTTGTTAAGTCACAGTGTTTTGTCAAGGACACTCAAGATCACTACAAGGTCATTGCAACAGGTACCAAAGTTGGAGGTCTGTATAAGCTTGATGTGACCAGGAAAGGACATCAGGCATTGGCATCTACAGCGCTACAAACAAAAGAGCTATGGCATCAAAGGTATGGACATTTGAATCTTCATGATTTAATGTTGCTTCAAAGGAAAACAATGGTTGAAGGTCTTCGAGTTTTGAAGGATAGTCATATTGAATGTGAAGCATGTGCTTTGGGTAAACAACATAGAGAGGAGTTTCCTATTCATAAAGAGAAAAGACCAAATGAAATACTTGAATTAATTCACTCTGATGTATGCGGACCTATGCAAACTAGATCACTCGGTGGTGCATGGTACTTTCTTATATTTGTTGATGATAGATCTAGGTATACTTGGGTCTATTTTATAAGAAAGAAAAGTGATGTTTTTGAGTACTTTAAAGAATTCAGAACTATGGTTGAAAAACAGACAGGAAAATGCATAAAAATACTCAGATCTGATCAGGGTGGAGAATATACATCAGGAGCATTCAGTCAATATTGTAAATATTTCTAAGTCATTAATGGTCTCATCTCAGGAGCACCTTGCGTACACAGAAAAGCAATTTGGATTACCTTTAATATATCTTCTTTATTCATCTCCGGCTCTTCCTCGATTAATCTTCGGTCCACCACAGTAAATGCATCATTTTTCTCGTATAGATTCCATGCCTGTGTATAAATCCAACGCTTCATTAGCAGGCCATTTATAGCCATGCAACTGAGAGCGAGCTCTATGCAACAATTACTTACGCTCAGACTCTTTATTGGTGACTGCTTAAGATATTTTATTAGAGACATTTTAATCTATTCTGTTTTTGCGGATAAATTCGGAGGAAACAATTCCTTTTTAATAATGATTTTTTTAGTATTATATCATTAATTTCAATAAATTATCAACCAAACATTTCACTGTTAATTATTCTGATTGTTTTTTAAATAATCTTAACACTATTTGCTAAGAAATTTTAAATAACCCCACTACATAAAACCATAATATAATTAACCTTTTTAGAATTGTAGAACAGAGAAATATATAATTGCTAAATAAATCTAAAACGTTTTCTATTGAAAAAGTTTCTAATTTTAGATAATTAATAAGCCTTCCCCCAGAAGCTTACCCATGCTAAAAGGAGCTCCATCTGTGCAGGAAGTTTAGAATCAAGATGCTTTCTCCCGCTCACAATTTCGAGAAGAAGCATGCCATAGCTGTACACATCTGCCTTATTCGTCAACTGACCGTGAACAGCATATTCCGGTGCAGTATACCCTCTGCCACACACCAAAATCATTCGCAATGGATAAGTTTATCTGTTCAATTTTAACAGAGAAGGGGGCAACAGATACACGCAGGTAAATTACAATAAGAAATCTTACATTGTACCACCCACTCTTGTGGTAAGATGTGTCAGGTCCTCTGGAAAGAGCTTTGCCAGTCCAAAATCTGCAATTTTTGCCTGAAAGTCGTTATCCAGAAGTATGTTCGCAGCTTTGATATCTCTGTGCAGGATTCGAAGTCGGGATTCTTCGTTTAAATATGCAAGCCCATGTGCCGTTCCCAAAATGATCTCAAATCTTGTTTTCCAGCTTAGTTGTTTCGCCGTATTCGCTGCCAGAGTAATTATGAAAGAGATTTTAAGGGACTCTACGGATTTAACCAAAAAGAAATGTTATTGCTCTGTTTTTCTAACAGGGACCTAGACAAACCGAAGAGATGTCTGTCAAGGCTCTTATTCGGCATGAACTCGTAAACCAGTAGCTTCTCTAGTCCTCGTGTGCAACACCCAAGCAAACGAACAAGATTCCGGTGACGAACAACGCTGATCAACTTCACTTCTGTAACAAATTCGTCCAACGCCCTTGTCGACTGTTTTCCGAAAAGCTTCTTCACTGCAACCTCCCGTCCATCGCTAAAACTTCCCTACCACAGCAAACAACCAGATGTGATAAGAAAACAGTATTAAATGTTCACTTTAGTTTTAATAGATTGGCAATCCCCATACCTTGTAAACTTGACCAAATCCTCCTTCCCCAATTTTCATAGTTTGATTAAAGTTATTAGTTGCAGCTCGAAGGGAGTCGTAGGAAAATAGATTAAACCACTTATTGTCTTCCTTGGCAGCAAAATATACCTCTGCAAGATATTATACAATTTTAGAAAAAATACCATTCTACTATATGAATCCTACTGTAAAGTTTCTTTAATTTCATCATTTAGTGAGAAAGTAGATTTCTTCACCTGCTTCTTCATGCTGTCGCCCGGGGGCTTTAGTGTATAACTTTCGAAAAGAGTGCCTCAAAATAAACAACAACCACAATACAGCAATGACAGCTGCAACTCCCAAAGTTCCAACCAAGATGACCACAGTCTTCGAAGGGCTCGCTGTAAAAAAATAAAATCCAAACCTTAAAAAACATTATAACTGAATTTATACCAACACAAACAATAATAATAAACAATATCACATGTACTTATATATAATGCTTAATTAAAGTTCCTACCACTTTTTTTTTTTAAATCGCAAAAAAATATTATAAATAACAACTGAATTCAAACTCGTAATGACCTACAGGAAGAAGCGTGGGTGGAGTAAAAAGCAATGGTGGAGTAACGCAAATAACAGCCGGCTTCGAGAGCCCTTCCATCCCTAAGTGAAAAGCACCGTTGTACGAGTTAGCTAGCGTGCTGAAGACAAACGTCACAGCTATTGGTCGTAAGTGTCCGCCTGCACATAGCAAGTCCATAAATGGCCGTCGGTAATCCGTTGACACTAATTTCACCGGTGGCAAAACCCTCGGTTTTGAGTGCCTTGGATTTGATGTCACCTAGCAACCTCAGCGCAGTTTGATTAAAAAGTTTAGGGCTCGACGAGGTGTCAGATTGGCACACGTTGGAGTTGCTGCCATCCAGTGCCTGATCAAACAAAGTCTCATTCTCATAACGCAAAAAACATCCGTCGCATATCATACGTGCCCCAATCTCGGAGGGACAGTATCTCACAATCTGTTCTGTGGTGTTTCCATAGCACTGACTGCAGTCCTCCAATGACAAGTCGTTTCTGCATTGGGCAAGCCCATATACCTTATTTGTGCCATTCCCACGTGAAGCTGTAGGAAAGCCTGTCGAAGATATGTTTTTGGCAAGGAACGAGAAAACATTTTTGCGATTTTTACTCCAAACATTGTGATTTGTAGCATTAATCAGACTACAGCCATGACCAGCCTCTATGATTTGGGGATCGGCTTCTAAACGAAGAACAAAATTGAGTATGGCTGAAATTAAGAAAACATACAAGGCAAGCCATGAGAGACTGGCGTTTGTATTTGGGCTTGGCATGATGAGCTAAAATTTCACGCAGGTTACCTTTGGATATAGAAATGAAGGCGGCCCTTCCAAATCTAAATGCCTTCAACTTTTGTTCTTGTCAACGACAAACACGGGCCTCTTAAATTGTTTGTCAATGTCAGACACGGGCCTCTTAAATTGATGCCTGCGGGGCCGGCTTAACCGGCACACTCTAAGCGCTGACTGTGCTTAGGTGGCCGGGCCCGTGGGCCCCATTTAACCTGACATTTCCGTTCCCTGTCATTTTCACATTCCCGTTTTTCGACGGATCCCGTTCCTGTAAACATTCTCATTCCTCCGTTTTAATGTTCGTAGTCTTCAGTTTCGTGGCAGTTCATTTTACTTCCACATTCGGTAAGAATTAACTAGTGCTTGCACCCTAATGAGGTGCAATGGTTAGGCCGATAGCAGGGTATAACCTAGCAATATATTGAAGGGCATGGAAAAAAATAATCTCAAGCTTTATCCTAGAACCCTAACCCAAATATTTATTATATAAACCTAATTGAGCCCTAACTTTCTTTCTAAATCAATTACTCACATAAAAGTGCAATAGATGCCTCAAGAAGGATATCTCTCGACGTTTTATATATATATTAATATTAATATATATATATATATATATATATATATATATATATATATATATATATATATATATATATATATATATATATATATATATATATATATATATATATATATATATATACTAGCAGCAATGTCAATGACATGGAAGACAAAAATTATTAGGGTTAGGTTAGGGCTAGTGAGCATTACTACCACGACACGATTAAGGTGAGGATTAGGGTTGGGATAGCATTAGTAGTATGGATTAGGGTTAGGGTTAGATTAGAGATAAATTAGGGTTTAGGGTTAAATAGATAATAGTAAGATTAGTTTTATGTTAGTTAGGCTAGGCTCTAGAATTAAACCCTGCAACCCCAACCTTTATTAAACCCCAACCTAACCGAACTTTAACCCTTATTATAATTGAATAATAATCCTAACCCCAGTTAAACCATAACCCTGATTGAATTTAAACCCTAACCATAACACCAATTAAATCCTAACTAAATCTTAACTCTTATAGTAATTGTAATTCTAACCCTAATCCTAGTTGAATTCTAACCCCAATCCTAACCCTAATGGTAATTGAACATCAATTGAACCTTAAACCTAACCTCAATTGAACACTAACTATAATTGAATTCCCAACCCCAACTCAGAAACCACAATTGACCCTAACCTTAATTGAACACTAACTGAAAACCTAACACCCATATAACTATATAATGTCTCTAATAATTTGTTCAAAGGGATTGAATATAACTTCATTATCCCAACAGAGTAGGATACGATAATAAAAATTTTAAAACTATGGATAATTTAATTCAAAATTAACTTGTTTAGTTTCGAAAGGATTTCAAGCACACACATTCAATGATTAATGTATTTCAACATAAATCCACAAATGTATATATGGCTTAACCATGAAAGCACAACTTTATTTCTATAAATTTATTTATTTTAAATAGTTTTAATATGACTAAAAGAATTAAATTTTATAAATAAAATATCAATTTAATATATTCCATATATACACTTAACATAAGTCAATTTCTATTTATAAGTAAAACTTTCATTTAAAGTTACTATAATAAAATAAGTTCTCTTGTATTTTTAAAAACTTGATATCAACTTTAAAGGTAATTCTCTTGTATTTAAAAAAACTTGACATTAATTTTGAAGGTAATTAATTTAAGCTGTTTTACTATTGAATAAATTTAATTTTTTAGTCATATTAAAATTATTTTAAAAATAAATAAATTTATAGAAATAAAATTGTGCTCACATGGTTCAACCATATTTACATTTGTGAATTTATATTAAGCAATACATTAATCATTGAATGTGTGTTCATCCATATCAATGGGCACCCTTCTTCATTTTCCAAGTCAAGCGGTACAACGTGCAGTGAATTTGATAATCGTCAATATAACTGATTTTCTCATTTACTCGAATTTAGATGGCAGAGTAGGTATATAGATATTAAAGAAGCTGAAAAATGATTGAACGTTATAAAATTAAAGAAGATAGTGACTTTTTGACCCAAAAATGGTGAACAAAGAATAGCTAAAAAATAAAAAAAAATCCCTCGAAAAGGGTGGTGGTGACGGACCTGTGCTTGTGGGCAGAGCAACCTTTGTAGTGGGATGGGCAACAAAAAATAAAGTATCGGGTAATGGCGGATGACTATAGCAAAAAGAAAATCAGATGAAATCCCTGCCAAACACTTAATGCGGCCTGTAGATAACGAATAAGCCCAAAAAAGAATTTTGAATATTGCCTACATAGCAATTCAAAATTGATTAATATAGCTATCTGCAGAATCAATAACCCTAACTATTTATATGCCGACAATGAATAAATATACCGATGGTGAAATATATATGCCACTGGGAGGAAATAAATAAACCCCAAACATTCTCAGTTAAATGAAATTTGGTTGTGCTAGCTCACTCATGCAGTTTAGGTTTGGGATATGAGATGTCATAGCCAAAGCGTTTCTATTTCTAATTTTGAATTTATCATTCAAACATTCCAATTGCTTCACACATGGGGTCCACATGGGGCCTTAAATGGAATCTTTTGTCTTACCATAAATTTAGTGAAAAATTTCATTTGTCACCTGTGAAAAGGATTTTATTACTCCACTAAGCATCAAACTTTTATTCTTTCCTTCACTACCTCATTCTAGAATTTTTTGCCATTGCCTTACAAAAAAATGGTTACGATTTTCCAAAGTATTATGAAAAATGTGTGTTTAGACAGGCATGCAAATTGTGGAATCAGAGAGATTATTTAGACCTCTACAACATTTTGTTTTCAAGTACATCATATGTGACGGCTTGCCAGCCACACCGAGAAGGTTGTTTAAACTTATACACTCTCCTAAGCCTAAATGACTCAGTTGAGATAGGTTTCGAATGGTATTAAGGGCATTATTTACATTTACACACCCTCCAAAGTCTAAACACTATAGCAATGATGGACTGCCAAGAGAATCAGGGAGATTAAACTTTTAAGCTTCCTATTATGTTTGAGTGTTGTGGCTGAAATAGGTTGTTAATGGAATTAGAGAGATTATTTAAACCTCTACAATAGTCTATTTTCAAGTGCTATAGATGAGACAAGTTGCCAAAGGAATTAGAAAGGTATCAAGTGCGGTAGCTGAGACAAGTTGAAAATGAAATCAAAGAGATTATTTAAACCTCTACAACATTCTCTTTCCAAGTACAACATATGTGACAGGTTCCCTACAAAAACAAGAAGGCTATTTTACCTCTACAGTCTTCTATGTTCAAGTGTTACTGCTATGACGGGTTGCAAATAGTGTTAGGGACATTATTTAAATTTATACACCCTCCATCGTCTAATCACTGCAGCAGTGATAGGTTGCCCAAGGAATGAAGGTGATGAATGCAAAATATGCACAAAATGGATTTTACAAGGGAGCTCTCAAAATCATTCATTTGATGAAGCACTCTGATTCCCACCTTAGCCAGCATCCTAACTACCTACGCAAATATCAAGGCTTGGAACAAGTTAAGGCATCAACCAGGCAAGAGGGTAGGGAAGATTTTATCAGAAGCTGTGGGAAAGGTGTAAGCTCTAGCAAGACACGAAATCTTCTAACAACCGAAATGGAAGCAGAGATATATGGATAATTTAGGAAACTATCAATAGCCAATGCAATCTAAGGAGAGCTCTTACCTGTTGTGTAAATTTACTGATCTCCGCTAGACTATTACCTCCTTCCTTTCTCCTTCCAATCCTTTCCAACGTATCCTCTGCTCTCTTCGCATGCAAAAAATGCAAAATCCTAAAAGGAACGACTATTTTGTTTGACTGAATACCTCCCCAAAAGAGTAAACTTAGCAACTATGGTAAAGCCCTGGTAGACAGGTATGCAAAAAGAAGAAAACCATCACCAGGCGCGTCCCCCTGCCATAAGCCAAGTGTGGGAAAGAATCTGAATCAATGCATGACCAACAACTACTTAGATAAATGCATGCGCATCCAGTTTAAAGATCAATTGAAAAATAGAAAGTATAACCATGTGGCCTTTTCTTACTTACATATTAGATTTATTTGAGGTGAAAATTGATGAGGAGCATAATTTCGCCACACCAGCTCTACGATTTGTAACACAAGTCGAAGACTTCATAAAGAGTCTATAAACAGATCTACAAAGCTAAAAATTTATACGCTGAAGCACAAAGCTAAACTAAACACAGTCATATAAATTTTAATCACATTTATTACCTACAGTGAAGTTTTGGTAGCTGCTTAAATTGTAGGGAAAGCACGGGGACCCCAAAAGATGGTGTGGAACAATGCGAGCCATACCTGCTGACACAATGCACCGTCTGAAATCTGTAGTGTGTGTACTTATAGGCACCTATTCTCCCATATTTTCCACAACAAGATCAATTTGACACTAGCTGAAGATTTGTTTAGTGATTTTTGGTGTCCTTCGTATGCCTATCCAATCAGTCGTCTGTCACTCAGTACAATTCTCACTTAATTCTCACCTAAAGGTCCTCTATATGCCTGGTTAGTCGTTGTTTGAATTGGTCGGTGCAGCTGGTAGTACGCCTGGTCTCTACTTAACTTCTATGTTTCATTCATTTTTATTCAATGGTTCTCCAATCATAAATTTAACACTCATGTAAACTGTATGAGATATCGCATGCTACTGGTGTCCTTTTGATCAGGATTTTCCACCAGAAAAGTCTAATATTTTCAGACATCAGATAGTAAGACTTTTCTGGTGGAATTCTCACCTATAATAGCCTATCGACTAATTACGACTATTTAAAATCTCAATTTCTTCAAATATAAAAATCACATGATCATTTTAACATTCCAATTAAAACATTTAACATTATTTAAATATGCCAAAAATAATTTGCATATAAATAAATTATATAAATTTAAATTTAAACTCCCATTAAATAAAATATATCAAATAATTTATTTATATTTTTCAATTAATTCATATTTTAAAATCCCCATGATTTAAATATATTTTGAACTTATACTAAAATTCATTTAATTTAATATATATTAAATATATTATATTTTATATAATATATAATATTAAATATTATATATATATTATATAAAATAGAATATAAGATAATATTTATAAAGTTAAATTAAAATTAAAAGAAATTTCAAAAAAATTTAAACACACAAAAGGGCCGAAGCCCTGGTCACGCAGGCCCTAGCCACCCATGGCGTCGGAGCCTATGTGTTCAACACATGGTGCCTGCCTCCCAGCCAGGCGGCGGAGCCTGTGCGCTGGGCGCACAGTGCTCGCCTCCCTACCGAGTAGTGGAGCCTGTGTGCAAAGCACACAGTGCCCACCTCCCTGCAGGGCGATGGTGCCTGTGTAAGAAAGTTTCCAGCTTGCATAGACTTTATATGCAAAATAACTATCATTTCGCAACCCAAATTGGGAAAAAGAGCAATACATTTTGCAAAAATCAAACAAATTTTCCCAAACAACAAGAGGGTTTACAGATTTAATTTAAAATGGAGATTTTTGATGGGTTTTCTTCCTCTAATTCACAATTGAATCCAACAATTTGAACAATTTAAAAAAAAAAAATCAAAAAAAGAAATGCATAAAATTTCAACCATTGCACCTTATGTTTTCTCCAAGCTTCAAATCCTTCAATGGAGATTTTCCTTTTCCTTTTTCAATTCAGCTTCACCAATCTTCAATCTTTTCTTCCCAATTTCTTCCAAGAATTTCAGTCCAAGTTTGCTCTCCAAAATTGCAAAATTAAAATTAAAAAATAAAACAACCATTACCTTATGCAATCCCTTCTCCAAATTTGTCAAACCCCTAATTTTGAACTCACCCACCAAAATTTATTGCCAAAATTAGATATTTCATCCTCCTTTCCTTCATTCCTTTCAAATCCCTTTCCATCTGTCCATTCTTTCCATTATTCCTTCCTGTCCTCCACCACTGTCTTCCATTTATCAACCACTCCACTCCTGTCCACCAATTCATTATTTGGTCCATCATCTTTCATGTCTCTCCATCCATTTATTTCTTTCTGTCCTTCCACCTTTCCTTTCCATTCCATTTCCTCACATCCACTGCTTGGCAACCTTCCGTGTCTCCATTCCTTTCCCACTACCTCTCCCCATCCATTTCATGGGCCACCTGGCTGTGTCCATCCATACCATTTCACGTCTCCATTCCATACTCTCTTCCATTCTGTGTTCCTGCTGTGTCTGTCCATCCATACCATACTTGGCACTCCTCCATGCCTCCGGCTATCCGTCCTCTTCCTAAGTGCCTCCATCCATTGTGTCCATATTTGTCGTCCTGGTCCTTCCATGTCCATGTTATATATATGCTCATATATATATATATATATATATATATATATATGTATGCTATATATATATGTGTATGTATGTATGTATGTATGTATGTATGTATGTATGTATGTATGTATGTATGTATGTATGTATGTATGTATGTATGTATGTATGTATGTATGTATGTGGGTATAGATACTATTCTAATGTAGTTTGATCAAAAATAATATTATTATAATAATATACACATATATGTTGGTTACTAATGGGGATAATATATATAAGAATAGTATTTTTTTGTTATTAGTTGGATAAGTGAAATGAGAATTTGAGTGGAATTAAAATAAGTTTATATAGTTTCTTGGATGATTTGAATAATTGAATAAGTGTCATGTAAATCAAATGTAGCTAATTATTTTAAGTGTTCCTTATAATTTTGTGGTGTCGGTGAACTTAAGGGTTAACTTTTGTGTTTTTTCTTTGCCAAGGCTATTGCCATTTCTTTGATAAATTAGAGATGTAGTAGGATTTTTACATTAGATTGATCGATATCAATGATAATGGTAAAGTATGGCAAGATATAGTAAGTTATATTTGTTTTATTTTATAGTTTTAATAAACTTGCATAAATCATATATATTGTTTTTGAGACTTTGTTCTTATTTATGTCATAAAATTGATCAAATCGTAAGTATTGATAATTAAAGGATTTAATTAAGTTGAGTGAATTAAAGGTTATAGAACAAATTTTAAAGTTAAAATAATTTGTAATTATATTATTATGAAAGAAAGGGATTTTGTAGATTAAAAATTAAAGAGTTATATTTTTAGAAAATATGAGTAATTATAGTCCTTTATATAATATTAAGTATTGATGTAATTATATTTTAAGAGAATTAGTTAATTAATTAAGGTTTAAAAGGAAATATAGAATTCATGTTTATATGATTTTGAATGGGAATTTGGAAGTCAATTTATATAGTGAATTTTATACGCCTAATAGCATTACTTTCTATAGAGTACTTTTATTTATTATGTGTGGCATTTTGTAAATATAGTATTGTATCATGTAGATTAGTATTCTTCAAGTAATCTAATTCGAGATAGATGTATTCATATAGTGGATTTATTTATTGAAAAGTAATTTTAGGGTTAAGTATTTAAGAGATGACGCTTTTGAAAAAGGACTAGAAGGTTACTTAATAAAACTAACTCTTTCATTCAAGTGAGTAATAAGGAAAGAATAAGTAAAAGAAATTCATATAAAAATATTTGTAATCAAGCATTTGTGTGTTATTAATATTCATGTGATTGTTCAATATTTACAAGTTAATGATGTAAATAGGTATGTGTAGAGGCTGGAAAATATTAGTGATCATGATAGTCTCATGTAGGTATTTGAAAATATTTAAATATCCTTTAATTAAATGGACCTAATGGGTAGCTTAATGTAAACAATATTTTAAGGGGATAGTTTAAATTGATCGATGTCAATGATAATGGTAAGTGATAATGGTAAGTTTATATAGTTTCTTGGATGATTTGAATAATTGAATAAGTGTCATGTAAA
>VDFB02083156.1:0-26952 GCA_007258455.2 Sequoia sempervirens
TGAATTTTACAAAGAAAGTCAAATGTTAGGTTTTAGGTGGTTTGTGTCATTTTATGTTTAATAAGGTTGATTTAAACTATTTAAATGTATTCAAGTTGGTTTGGGGTCATTTGAGTCAAAAAATATAAAAAATACAAAATGTGTAAAAGTTGTTAAGGCAAAAATGCTGAAAAGTGCAAATTAGAGAGTTTAAAGGTTATTTAGTGAAAATGAAGTTAAAAAGTCAGTTATTCTCGGTTGGGAAGGTTCAATATGTCTTTAAAAACATTTATCCACGTTTGTAATGAAGGTTGGAGGCATTTGGAGAGAAATTTCAATAAAAGAACAATTGTGTTTTCCAGATTTTGCATATTTTTCACTGTTTTCAGGCCTGGTACAGAATTGTACGGAATTATTTTTGAAAATTTCTTATATGGGTGAATAGATAAATGAATTATCTTTCCAATGCTTCTGGTTTGAGCGAAAAATATTGAGTTTTGCACATTTTACAAACGTTTTACTAAAACTGCCTGTGTATCTTTTGTATAAGGGTTTTGAGGGCACCTAAAATGTGAAAAAGGTCCATTCCACCTTCTGTAGTTGATGTATCTTAGTGGAATGGACCAAAATATGTATTCTTAGGTGTGTAGGGTTCTAATTTATGCAGGTGTGTTCATTTGAGTGTCAAGGTGTGATGCCCTAGGTGGAAAAGTGTGAATTTCCATTGCAAGATGATGGTTCAAAGAAGGAATATGATGGTGCAACATTGGTAGAGGATGTGGGTGAGTTTATGGAGAATTTTTAAGTGTATTGGAAGGTTTTTGTACAGTTGGTAAGATTTTTAGAAGCCTGGAGTATACCTTTTCAATAAACCCCTAAGAAACGTGCTGAAAAATGAGGGTTTTTGTGGGTGTCTTGTTGCAAGGTGATTCTCAATATGAAAGTTGTGGATTTAATAGTTTTTGGGCATTTTAATTGCTGCCCCAAGGTTTCATAAGGTTTGTGGAGTTTAAAGTGTACCTTCTTTGTAAAAGTGGGCTAATTCTACTAGCCCTTGGATACGGTGACTTAATGTTTTTCTATGTTTTGACAAATGAATCTTACTTGTAAGCTTGGAAATGTCTTTTTGATGGAATATGGATGTTATATGGATGATCAGTGGGTGTTCTTACAGTTTTCTTTGAGGAATTGGTCTTTCAGTTGCTCAGTTGTGAATTGGAAAGCCATAGAGCTGACCCTATGGAAGTTGTGCTAATTATTTGATTTTGAATTGGTGTTTGGTTTTCAAAACTTGGTTGAATGTACCTCCACCCTGCTCTGCATCAGAGTGGTATCAGAGCAAGGAAGTAGATCTCTTGAAGATTGCAGGAGAAGCATTTGAAGATACAAGACATTATGGACTTCAGAAGGTTGGATGAGAAAGAAGAACAAATGAGGCATGCTACCTTCCAGACCAGATGCAAATGTAGAGGTAAGATCTATAAAGTAATGATTGATTCAGGTTCCTTGAGTAATGTTGTTTCAGAATAAATGGTTGAAAAATTGCATTTGACAAGGCTAAAACATGAATCACCTTACAAGGCATATTGGGTAAATGATAGTCAGCATTTTGTGGTTAGAGAGCAAGCATTGGTAGATTTTGAAATTGGTCCTTATAAAGATGTTATATTATGTGATATTATGCCTCTAAAGGATTGTCATTTGATACTGGGAAGGGTTTGGCAATATGATAGATTTGCTATGCATGATGGGAGGCTTAATGTGTATGAAATTAAAAAGGATGGGCAAAGGTATAGTTTGAGTTGTTTGCAGGAAGAAGGGACACAAAGAAGGATAGGGATGTGTGGAAAAAGAGAGATGCTGGAGCAAAAGGAACAAGGGAACCTGGAAGAGACAATAGGGCATAGCATAGTTGCAATGGAGAAGGAAAAATACCATGAAGAAGCATTGGGAAGGACAGTACAGATTGAAGACATAAGAGAGACAAGGGAAGTGGAGGTCAAACATGAAATGACCTTAAAAGAGCAAGGTAAGCTTGAGGATAGTGTTGAAGATAAAGAACAGAAAGAAGTTTGTTCATTGCAGGTTAATGGTGTTCTAGGGCAGACACCTATGAAAAGTACAGTGGAACAAGAAGCTGAGACAGAGTCTTGTGAGCAGGAAGCACTTGGGGCAGAGATCTCTCAAAGTGAAGAGAATAAGAGTGAAGGAGAATTACCAATGGAGAACCAAGGAAGGCCTAGTGAGGTCTATAGAGGAGATGAGCAATGTCTACTGACTGGACAGGGTATTGAGCGATCACAAAAGTCTAATAACAAAGAAGATGAGTTGCAGCAGGGTAGAACATCTGATGACAGGGAAGTTTTGAAAGCTGAGAATGTTAAAGGAGAAAGAAGAGATGCAGATAAGACAGGTGGGAAGGTTGGAGAAAGCCATGAAAGGCTTGAAAATTATGACAAGATCATGATTGGGGCAGTGGAGTGTCCCTTGACAGCAAGTATAAGTGATGAAAAGACAAAGATTTGTATGACTGAAAATACAGTGATAGCAGAGGTAGAAAGTCTGAGAATAAAAGGTGAAAAGAGAAAAAGGAAATGGAAAGTGAAAGAGCATAAGATAGATGAGGTAGAAGAGCAGCAATGTGAGAGTATGGAAATTAAAAAGGATGGTAGACAGTCAGGTTGTGTTCCTAAACTTGATAGGATAGAGTATCAAAAGCAAAGTGTGGACAGTCAAGAAAATGAAGTGCAAGGTGAGAAGCAAGACAAGAAGATAAAAAGTACAGTGAGCCAAGGAAAATGGAAAAGGTTAGTGAAAGGAATTGTGAAGGTTGATAAAAGGATGAAGATTTCAGTCACCCCAAGAGGTGAAGAGTTAAAGGTAATGAGTTTGGAAGAGGTCTCAATGATGGAGGGGACCCAAGATGTGAAGTTGTCAATGATAGGCCAAGTGAAGGCTAAGAAAGAAAGGATGGTGAAGTCTCCAAATGAGATGGAGAAGAGATCAAGTGATGTGGTTAGGACATTGGATTGTCCTTGGTTGATGGAATTGATAATGGAGAAGTTGTATGCTGCTATAGGAATGGTTCTAAGCATAGTGAACCTGAGAATGATTGAGAGAAGAAGAGTTAAGAGACAAGAAATGAAGGGAGTCATTTTATACTTCCTTATTTTGATGATTATGTTGCTGAGAATCAAGCCATGGGTTAAGATGAAAGAGAATAGACAGAGCATGGATTATTTTGCAAAGAATGAAGCTGAAGAACAAGGTAAGAGCAGATGGATGATGCTGGTAAGTACAAATCAGAACATGGAGGTGCAGATCCAAAATGAAAAGGCAAGAGGAGGACTACTTTGCATGGACAAATCCAAGCCAAAGGTGAAGATGAAGATCAATGGAGCAATTGCAAGAACAAGGAGGAGCATCAAATATTTGGAGATCAAAATATTATTGCAGGTCAAAGAGTTGAAGACTTCCAAGGGACTTGGAAAGATTTCATGGCTGGGTGTATGGTGCAGGAGCACCAAGCTTGAATTTTACAAAGAAAGTCAAATGTTAGGTTTTAGGTGGTTTTGTGTCATTTTATGTTTAATAAGGTTGATTTAAACTATTTAAATGTATTCAAGTTGGTTTGGGGTCATTTGAGTCAAAAAATATAAAAAATACAAAATGTGTAAAAGTTGTCAAGGCAAAAATGCTGAAAAGTGCAAATTAGAGAGTTTAAAGGTTATTTAGTGAAAATGAAGTTAAAAAGTCAGTTATTCTCAGTTGGGAAGGTTCAATATGTCTTTAAAAACATTTATCCATGTTTTTAATGAAGTTTGGAGGCATTTGGAGAGAAATTTCAATAAAAGAACAATTGTGTTTTCCAGATTTTGCATATTTTTCACTGTTTTCAGGCCTGGTACAGAATTGTACGGAATTCCTTTTGAAAATTTCTTATATGGGTGAATATATAAATGAATTAGCTTTCCAATGCTTCTGGTTTGAGCGAAAAATATTGAGTTTTGCACATTTTACAAACGTTTTACTAAAACTGCCTGTGTATCTTTTGTATAAGGGTTTTGAGGGCACCTAAAATGTGAAAAAGGTCCATTCCACCTTCTGTAGTTGATGTATCTCAGTGGAATGGACCAAAATATGTATTCTTAGGTGTGTAGGGTTCTAATTTATGCAGGTGTGTTCATTTGAGTGTCAAGGTGTGATGCCCTAGGTGGAAAAGTGTGAATTTCCATTGCAAGATGATGGTTCAAAGAAGGAATATGATGGTGCAGCATTGGTAGAGGATGTGGGTGAGTTTCTGGAGAATTTTTAAGTGTATTGGAAGGTGTTTGAACAGTTGGTAAGATTTTTAGAAGCCTGGAGTATACCTTTTCAATAAACCCCTAAGAAACGTGCTGAAAAATGAGGGTTTTTGTGGGTGTCTTGTTGCAAGGTGATTCTCAATATGAAAGTTGTGGATTTAATAGTTTTTGGGCATTTTAATTGCTGCCCCAAGGTTTCATAAGGTTTGGTGGAGTTTAAAGTGTACCTTCTTTGTAAAAGTGGGCTAATTCTACTAGCCCTTGGATACGGTGACTTAATGTTTTTCTATGTTTTGACAAATGAATCTTACTTGTAAGCTTGGAAATGTCTTTTTGATGGAATATGGATGTTATATGGATGATCAGTGGGTGTTCTTACAGTTTTCTTTGAGGAATTGGTCTTTCAGTTGCTCAGTTGTGAATTGGAAAGCCATAGAGCTGACCCTATGGAAGTTGTGCTAATTATTTGATTTTGAATTGGTGTTTGGTTTTCAAAACTTGGTTGAATGTACCTCCACCACCATCTGCATCACTTCCAACCCCAAATGAGAGCAAGAAAAGGGTTCTTAATTCTTGCAAGGGGAACAAAGAGCTATTACTTCCGAAATCTAACTGCTAGGACATGTGTCGAAAGGGTCAAGATTCTAGATTCCCTGTTACAAACTTGGAAAACTGCTTGGACTCTAGCATGTCGTGCAAATGTCCATGCACTGCATAGGCATCCAGAGCCTAGATTTTTTGGAAATGTGTCATCAGGCTTTTGTTGCTCTGCCATAAGTCCACATGGAGTCAGAATTGTGAAATTCTAACTCATAGGATTTTTGTCATTAATGTTCCAAGATGTCATAAATGCTAGGAAAAAATGCAAGAATGTGGAATTGCCTCTAGGTGCAATTCTGCCACATTACATCTCCATGTCACTCTGATGAAAACTATTGACAATTGTTGGATGTTTCTTACTCCTGATGTCCTCCATACTCAACTAACTGAAGTCGATTCAACCTTATTAGAAAAGAAATAACATATATTGATGCAATCTATTGGTTGTACACCCTAGATGCTCCTGCATCGAAACCTTGAGCTTTTCTCGTTCTTGTCATTTTGTAGCATGATGTGTCTAGACACTAGCATGCTACACAAACGTTCGTGCACTATGCTAGTGTCTTGTGACATTTCAATCTTGAAATGACCATTTCTAAGTGCCTTACCATTTTTTAGCTTCTTTTTTAGTGGTAACAACATGAAATTCCTTGTAATGGCTCGAGAAGCTTATTTTCTCTCCTATTCTCTCTTTTAAATCCATCTTTTCACTTCATTTGGTCTTCTAGCTTTTCTCTAGCTTCTAGGCTTCTCTCTTGGCCATTCTCCTATTTCACTCTTGCTATCTTTCACATCTCTCTACAACTTGCTACAACATCACTCTTAAGTTCTTACAACACTCTTTGCAACTCTCTTGGCTCTCACAACTATCTCTTTCTCTCTTTTGGCTTGCTTAAGCCTTGCAGGTGATATCTTGCTTACCTTGTATCTTTGAGAATCTTGGGATTTATCACATCCCCTATCTATAACATCTCTATTTTGTGATACGGGTTCTCCTCCTTGAGCGGGTTTTGATTTTATCACTCTTGCGTTCATCATTTCTGCTTATTATTTCTCTTTATCTATCTGGATGTCCATGCAGGTGGGAACACTAAAAAGGCGGTTTGACTGAGGCGAGCCCCTAAAGAACCCCAACATTTTTCCTCAATCTTGTGTACATAGGTATTGAAGATATTTACTTGTTGGAAGCTTCATTACTTGGATCGTTGTGAGTGCTCTCTTTATCCTCTTTGGTCTTATCATTTACTTTACCTTATTTCAGTTCTTTTCTATTTTGTTACTTTCCTACATTCCAAGAGTTCTTAGTAATTAGATTATTAGTTGTTGCTTCTCTATTCTTTGAGACATCCTCATTTTTTGATCTATATGAGACACCAAAGTGCCTTTGGGACTCCAGCGTGCCGCAATGCTGTCCATATTTCATGCTACTATCCTTGGCCAAAAAATTTCTAGTTTGTTTGAAAAATATTTGTGACTTGCTCTTTCTAGTTTTGGAATTCTCACTCTATTCCTTGAGGTAGTTTTGGGTAGTTCGCTCCTTGGGATTCCCTTGAGAATAAAGAGACTTGTGAGCATTGAACCTCCCTTCTCTACATTGATTAAGATAAATGCAATAATGGAAGTAACTACTATAACAACATAAATTAATGTGCAAAATTTTGTGGAGAAATGATGTCTCAAACTTATTGGTGTAAAAGGCTTTAGGCTTTGGGTTCATCGGGCTAACAGGTGAATGTCGGTGAGATGAAATGCTAAATCTCCTTGAAATTTTGATAATCTCTCCATGGGTTGGTGTTAAGTGCTTTGTCGGGTTGGCAGTCACATGTTGATGAGACTTGGAGATGGGTCTCCTCAAAATACCGATAGACGCTTGGCTTATTGCTAAGTGTTTTTGGAGTTTTCATCGGTTGAAGCTTCATCAACAAGATAAGTGAATGTTGACAGGATTGAATGAGAAGTCTCTTTGAAATGCTAATAAGTGCTTCATCGGTGAGACTTCACCGTGTCAAAGGGTGTTGTTTTGCAGACCCTTCAATATATCGATGAACTACAAGAAGTGTTGCATCAAAGTGACATGTCAATTACGAGGGAGTCACTTGGCAATCCCTTCAACATTCTAATGAACAATTGGGTCTCTTTGTTGGAGGGAATGATGGGTTTCATTAGGACATTGATGATGGTCCCATTGACATGTCGATAAGGTGGGACCTAACAACATGAAGGTTGATGTTAGCTATACGATGATGACATGAATGATGCATAGGAGGTGAGGACCACCTAATCAAGGCTACAATGTTTGTCGATGAGAACTCCTTATATTGGTGGGAGGTGTTAATGTGTATCTTTGACATACTGATAGGATGAAACAATAGGATTGCCGAGGAGACAAAGGGAATTTAGAGAGACAAGGTTTCATGTCTCTTCAACATTCTGATATGACTTCAACGACGAGAGAAGGTAATGGTGGTTAAGTTGTTTGTGACCATTCATCTGTTATGGAAGTTGGAATAACAATTTCTTGGAATGCCTGATATGTATGCATGAATACCATAGTGCATTGTAACATAGTGAAGTGTTGATCAAAGTGAATGTAATCAAATTACTGTTGGATTCTGTTAGAAATGTGTGCCCCAATCCCATAGGCTTAAATCTCTAAGAGAGGCAAGTCAGACATGCTTTGAGTCTAGCCAACTAGCAGCTTTGGACCTTGTGGTTTGTACAGGTCGCCGAGACAATGTTTTAGTCATGCCGAAGGAGCTTATTGCTGTGACTTGTGGCAGTCATTGTAACCCTATGCCGAGTGGAGATTTCTGGCCGATAGGCCTTTCTCATCGTATATTAAGGAGACCCTTGGCCAAAAGGCTTGCTTCGGCGTGAAGTCCCAGTGATAGCCAAAGTCTCGCCAACAGGGTGCTACATGTGTGGTCATTAGAGTAACATATGGTGGCTCAGTAAGAAGTCTTACCGATATGGATGTCTCGCTGATAGAGTTTGGTATGAAGTCCTCGGGTAAGAGTCTTGGATGTTATTGGTATGAGTCATGGCGATTGGAGGTCTCGGGGTAACTTGGGGGACTTTGGTAAGAACTCTCAGTGAAGAATGTAGTCTTTCCGACTGCTGAACACTTTGGAATACATTGTAAAGAGCTCGATGTGATGTCTTGGTGAAAGATGATTGTCTTGCCGATGAGAACACTCAAGTCTAGGTGACTTATGGAGATTCGGTATGATATTTCATTGATAGCGATAAGTTTTGGCGATAGAAATACATGTTATAATCATCAGTATGATGTCTTGGCAACATGGAAAAGTCTGAGCGAAAGCTTTCTGGACTCGATGTAACATCTTTGCTATAAATTCAAACCTATTTTAACTGGGGTTTTAAAGAAACATAAAAAGATAGATCAAAGCTTGGAATTGAAAAGAATAATAATTCATCCAACTTAACCAAACTTGTTACCTTCCAAGGAATTGCTGACTAAAACTGGAGAACAAAATCAACTTGTGATTGACACATAGCTTCATTCATTCAATGTGCTAATTTCAACAACAGATTGTAAATCACTATTTAAACAAAACATAAAACAAACCTTCATTCCTTGAAAGCTTTTTCAAATCAAATGATTAACCCAAGATGAACACCATTCTGGAACACAATATGAAATAGATTTTATATCTGGTTGCTTCTACTATTAGTGCAATAGATAAGCAACATTTACCAATTTGGCACAATCACCAGTGTATAGAAAACCTATGTCTTCAGATTGTTTCCATCTATACTAAGAAAATAAGAAGTATACATTACTGTCTATGTTGAATCTAACTTCTATTCTATTATTATTCTTAATCTTTTTTCTACTACTACTTAGAAGATTACTATTGCCCTTCAAATCTCTATTTCTATGTCTCCGACCTCCCTTTAAAAAAAGGAAAAAATGCCATATATATAGGACGTGCCCAAAAGAATGCACTGCCCCCCTATCTTTAGGGTTTCAAAAAAAATAAAAAATCTATTGGTTGTAGGAGGGTCGGCCCTCAAATCTTTTGGATAAAGTTGATTCTGCATTAAATACGTATCCCTGCTATCCCTGTTGGTGAAGAATTTCCTTAAGGAGGAGCCTTCAAATCTTCTACAAATACAACATTAACTTCATGCCTCCATGTCCTTCTTTGAACTCCCCTGCACAACTACCTTGAATGCTCCAAAGTGCTACCATTGAATAACGATTTACCTTTTTTCCAGTAGACCCCAGCTATTCTGGAGACTTGTGGTTGTTTCTTTCCTTCGGCCTTCTTCTTGCTCTATACCTCTCTACACATTGACCGTCCCCTGGAAGTAGCACTAGATTCATATTGCTAGATCTCCACATCCGTGTTGACCAAGCTGCTCCATTGCTTCTAGTCTCATGTTGCTTTCATCATGTTGATCTTCTTCACAGGGGTAGTCAACCAGTCAAACGGCCAATGGTTCACCCCTTTATCTTTTTCTGATTGGTGGAACATAGACCACGAAAGATTTCTAGGTGGTCAAAGGTCATTCGAATGGAATCGCATGTCGGTGAGACACTAATCGTGTCTCCCTGATGTAATTATACATCATAGCATCCATCGACGTAGCATAAGACGATTAGCAAGACCTCATGTCGAGCTACAAAAGTCATATCAATACCACAAAAACTATCAGCAAGGCAACATTCCCTCAGCAAGACCTCACATCGAGCCTCTCTTCCTTTGGTGAGCACACCCATGTCAGGGAGACTCCTTTGTGTTGGGAAGACATTACAGCGGGCAGCAGGAGTTATAGTGATATCCTTCTCCATCGTTGAGACCATCGCTTGTCGGCGAGATATTACATCGAAGGCATAACCTTCAGTGAGACATTCAATAGTCAGCATGACCTTTCTCCAAACTCCACGCATTATACCAAAGGCACCATCCTTTAGCAAGACTTTACGCACTTGGGCAGGACATCCTCTCAAGGCCACCTCTTTCACTGAGACCTTCATTAGTCGTGAAGACTTTTCCCCGAACTCCTATTTCTTCGGCAAGACCACCGGCTTTCGGCGAGACCTTATGTTGAAGGAAAAATCCTTCGGCGAGCTCGTTTCATCATGGCAAGACCCTATCAGGTTAGAAAGACATCATGGCAAGCACCTTTCTTTCACCGATGCCTTTCTTGTCAGGAAGACATCCCTCGATCAGCGAGACGTTTCACAGGGCTCAAATATTTCCCTAATGCTACTTTACTTCTTATCAGGGAGACCACCACTTGTCGGCGAGACCTTTCGCTGAGCTCGTTTCCTTCGCCGAGACCGCCTTTCATATCGGCAAGAGTCCACCCTTTCGGTGAGACTTTACCCCTTTCCTAGCCCCTGTCCCCGAGACCTCATCTATCGGGAAGACTTCTCCCCAAAGTTATGCCTTGTCGTCGAGACATCTCTGAGTCGACGAGACCTTTCATCAAGCGCACTCCACTACACTGAAGGGAGAAAACATGTCAGCGAGACCCTATCGGGTCAGTAGGAACTCATAGCAAAGCCGCCCTATTTCGGCAATGAAATCATTTCAGTCGGAAAGACCTTGATTGGTCGGCGACACCTTTCACTGAAGAAACTCCTTTTCGTTGAGACAGCTCACAGTTATCCAGACATCACACCGAAGGGAGAACCTTTTGGCGAGACCTTTACCATTCGGCCAAAATTCATGGCGAATACATCTTTCTCCCCGAAGGCAACACCTGTCGCTAAGACACTAGTTAGTCGTCGGGACTTCATAGCGATGATACCTCTTTTCACCGAGACCTCACCCCGTCGGTGAGACTTTACGCCGATATTATCTCATGTCAGCGAGACTTTCTTCTTTCGCTGAGACAATACACCGAAGTCTCCTCTTTCACCGAGAGATCATTTTACTTTGGGGAGACTTTGCTTGGTGGGTGAGACTTCATGCCGATGTTACCCCCTGTCGCCGAGACATTGCATCTTGGGCCAGACATCATGGTGAATGTATAACGTTTCGTCGAGACTTCATGGGTCGGCAAGACCTTTCATTGAGCACAAATTTCTCAGAGACACTAACCTTGTGTGCAATCAGTTGGCGAGACTTTAGCATGTCGGGGAGACATATGAAAACCTACGGTGATTAAAACTGTCTAGTCGACCGGGGCATTTCAAAAAGAATAGAATCACAGCTAGTTGGGAAGACATTTGGAAGGTCTAGCTGACTCTCTCCTTAGAGGAATTTTATGCTAAATGGGACTGAGGCATGCTTTACAGCTGACTTAAGAGATATCTTCAGATGAGTGATTCAATCCTGTAAAACAAATGCCTCAGTTAGTCCTCAGAGCATTTCAAATACATTATCATAAAATACACTATTGTTTATGATTATTTCATTCAATTTTTTCTGCAAGAAGAAAACCAAATCAAGGTGAGACAAAACCAAAATTTGATAAAAACAAAATACAGACCTAGGAGGAAAATGAAAGAAAAACCAAGACCAAAGCAAATAAACAAAGGCAACGAAAGCAAAAAGAGAAGGGGGACCCATTTTGTTTTAGAAGAAAATGGGGTGGTTATGAAAGGCATCTTTTAATGGTGAATGTTACGTAGCATTGAGATGTTCTGTAACAAGATATTTTAATGGTGAATGTTGCTGTAAACTAACATCAGAAAGAAAAGTCAGAACTCTATTTGTAATTTTCATTACTGTAATACAAAGTGACTTCTCTTGGTGTGGTGGGTTTTTCTCCCGTAAGGGTTTTCCCACGTATATCTGGTGTTCATATGTGTCTGTCTATTTCTTTGTTTCTGTAATCTCTTTCTAGTGCATCTTAATTGGACTGTAATTGTAAAATTTCAATGTGTCTTTGTGTTCTTCCCTAAGGTTTTGAAGTTAGGAGAGTTGTTTGCACACCTTGACTTTCCTTACAGATTCGTTATTTGAATTAAAACCTAACAGAGCATAGATCTGTAACTTGTATGTAATTTATGTTTTACTGTAATACAAGAGATCTCTACTTAAATGGTGTGTGGGATTTTTCCCAAGATGGTTTTCCCACGTAAAATATGGTATTCATTCTTTGTTGTCTATTCTTTTATTCATATATGTGCATCTTTATGTTCTAAAATTGAAAGTTTTGGAAATTTCTTTGTATCTCTCTCCTAAAGATTAGTATTAGGAAGGCATTTTTCACACTCTTCTTTCCTTACAATTGGTATCAGATCTTGGTCAACTTTGTTGTCCTTGTGGGTAAGATGAGTTTTTTGTGTTGATCTTATTCAATGGGAGTTTTGAAAAGAAATATAGTTTATAACTTATTGTAGATTTAAGATGGCAAGCACATCTGAAAGAATATAGATTAAGAAGTTCAACAGTGGAAATTTTGAGTTGTGAAAACTGAAAATGGAAGATTTTCTTGTGGACCAAGAGTTATGGGTTGTAGTGTCCTCTAAAAAACCATTAGCAACCTCGCAAGATGATTGGGATGCAATGGACAAGAAAGGAAAGGGTTTGATTACACCATGCTTGTACGATTCAATTCTCTTGAATGTCCATTAAGAGAAGACAACGAAAATTTTGTGGAAATATCTTGGTGACATTTATCAGGGGTTATCTCTAGAAAATAAGTTATTTATGAGGAAGAATTTAGATTCTTTGAAGATGGAGGAAGGAGCATTTTTTGTAGATCATTGAATGCATTTAACATGATCATTGCTTAATTGGGGTCTATTGGGGTGAAGATAGATGATGAGGATCATTGCATGCTCCTATTGTGTTCATTTCCTAACACATGGGATCACCTGGTAATGGCTATTGGGAGTACAACAACCAATTTCAAGATGGAATATGTGGTTGCTTCATTGCTATCAAAGGAAATGTGAAGGAAGTCTTTTGAGATGGACAAGGAAGCCCTTGTTGTTCGAGGAAGGTCAAAGGATAAAGACAAGAAGAAAGAAAATAAGTCTAAATACAAGTCGGAGGGGAGACCAAAGTATCCTAGTAAAAATTCCAAGGTGAAATGCTTGAACTATGGGCAGATTGGACACATGCAAAAAGATTGTAAAGAGGGGATGAAGAAGAAAAAGAAAAATAGTTCTTCTAAAAATGAATCTTTTTAGAGTGATGCAGATGCCTTCATATTAGCCTTGGCAACTCAAGCATCAAAAGATGTTTGGCTAACTGAATCAGGTGCGTCCTTTCACATGATCTCACATAGAGGTTAGTTCTCAAAGTACAAAAATTATGATGGTGGAAAGGTGTATCTGGGAGATGATTCTCACCTAAAAATTGTTGGTTATGGAAGAGTTAGAATTTGGTTTCCTAATGGAAGAGTGAAGGGAATTGATGATGTGATGCATATACCAGGTTTGGCTCAAAATTTACTTTCTATAAGTAAGCTTAATGATGCTGGTGTGTAAGTCTCTTTGTCAAATGGTGTTTTTAGAATGAATAGAGGCTCTATGGTTCTGGCTAAGGGTGCATGAATTGGCACTCTGTATAAGCTAGATGCATGTGCAATACAGTGTAATAGTGCTTCTATAATGTCAAGTAAATCTGATCATATAGAGAAAGGAGGTGTTGTTCCTGAGGGTACAAAATATTTGGAGGTGAAGCTCCCAGTGTAGAGAAAACAGTGTTGCGGCATCAAAGGCTCATCCACATTGGAGAAAATGGCTTTAAATCCTTGAAAAATAAAAGCCTACTTGAAGGGCTTGATGATTGTAATCTTGAGTTTGATTTTTGTGAACATTACATTTGTGGAAAGCAACACCGTGTTTCATTTTATTCTAGTCCTCATAAATCTTATGGAATTTTGGATTATATTCTAAATGTGATGTGTTTAGTACAGATTAATGTTCCTTTGTTATCAAAATTTGTGTATTTTTTCTCGTTCATAGATGATTATTCGAGGACATTTGTATATTTTCTTAGAAGTAAAATTGAAGTATTCAGTTGATTTAAGGAGTTCAAAACCTTGGTAGAGAATCAAACTGGTAGGAAAATAAAGTGTTTAAGGACAAATAGTGGTGGTGAGTTATGTTTAACATGATATTACATTATGTTTAACATTTTGATATGTTTAACATATTTTGATAAGTTTTGCAAAAGGACCATGAAATTAAAAGGCATAAAATAAGTCCTTACACTCCATAGAAATATGGAGTTGTAGAAAAAGATGAATAGAATGTTGATGGAAAGGGCAAGAAGTATACTGAGTAGTGCTAGTCTAGAACAAAAGTTCTGGGTTGAGGCTATAGCTACAACATGTTATTTGATTAACAAATCTCCCACTTTGATGATCATGGATAAGACATCTATGGAAGCATGGTTTGGTAATAATCCCTCATTGAGACATGTTAGTCTTTGGTTGTGAGGCACATGCATATGTGCCTAGTGAAAAAAGATCTAAATTGGAGAACAAAGGAAACAAAGGATAGAAAGAAAGAAGCAACAAATAACAACATAACTATTTTACAAAATGAAAAAGGAAATTATTTACAAACAGAAAAAGCAAATTATTTACAAAAAGAACAACAAACTATTTATATGTAGAACAAAATTAGCAAGCCTTATGACTCGAAATAATGCTTAAGAAACTGCCCATTGACAGGAAAGGGAACAGGTTCTCCAGTTAAACTACTCAATCAGAAAGCATTTTCTCCTAGGATCTCAGCAATCTAATAGGGACCCAACCAGAGCTTATCCCGAGATTTTGGGTGACTACCCAGCTCTTTTCACTAGCTTTTATCCCATAACAACACAAGGTCTAATATCCTGAAAGCCTTGATTTTGGATCTGTTTTCAAACCAACGTTTGACAACAGCCTAATGTCTAAAGAATTGTTGCAAGGTGACATCTCTCTGTTCTTCTAATTTCAACAAGGCAGCTAATCTTACCTCTATCCTATCATCACTAGAGTAGAATTTCTGCATGAACTCAAGGATAGGTATTTGTAAATGAATAGGGAACACAGGCTCTTGGCCATACACTAGTTTAAATGGTGAAGTCTTTAAAGCAACCTTGATCCTGATTTCAATATTTTCCATAACGTGAATCTCATTTGGGTATGCCGATCCTAGGAATGTTTCCTATGAGTTTCTTAAAGTACCCCTAAGGGTTTTCTCATGAGGTGGGTATTTGATCTCAGCATTCTTAAACAGAGAGCTCATGAAGGCAACTCGCCTCTTCTCTCCCTCTTCTCTTCATTGAGTTAAGAAAACTGCACAAGAATGTTCAGAGGAAAAAGAGTAAATATAAAATGACCTTAAGTAGTTAGGGCTGATGAGGACTATCACTTCTGAAATGAATCGCTTGACCTATGAAAACATGGCCTTCACCTCATTACTCCACTCTATCTTTGCATATTTCTTCATCATTTCATTTAGTGGTTTTACGATTTCTGCAAAGCCTGTGATAAACTTTTTCACAAAGTTGATCTTTCCAAAGAAAGACCTCATTTCCTTCTTGCTTCCTAGCCTGGTGATATTCATAATGGACTCAACTCAGTCTGGATCAATTGATATTCCTCTCTCATAGATTATGTGTCACAAAAGCTTCCCTTCAGAAACCCCGAACACACACTTTTTAGGATTCAAGGAGACGCCATACTGGATACATCTTTGAAGGACTTTGGCTAAGTTTGTAGTGTGATTCATTCTATCCCTAGAGAACACTGTCAGGTTGTCCATGTAAACAATAATTCATTTACCGATTAAGTCCTTGAATGCTATGTCTATGGCACACTGAAAAGTCGCTCCAACATTTATTAGATCGAATGGCATCCTTCTGTATGCAAATGTTCCCCACTTTGTAGTGAAGGTTGTCTTAATTCTATCTTCACAGTTAACCATTACTTGATTGTATCTAGAGTAACCATCTAGGAATGATATCATCTGAGATCCATTGATAGTTTGCAAGACTTTTTCTAGAGAAGGGAGTGGGTAATTGTCTTTTTCTAAAGCTTTGTTTAGATTTCTTAAATCTACACAGCCTAATCTCCAAATTTTTCTTATGGATTGGAACTAGGTTCGCCACCCACATTGAGTGTCATACAGGGAAGATTATTCTTGCAGAAAGTAATTTCTAAACTTCTTTAAGGATCAATGGTTCAATCAGGGCGTTGACAGGGCGCTATTTTTGTCGAAATGGTTTAGCTTCAGGGTTCAAAGGGATAGTATGAGTCATTACAGAAGGATCAAATGTCTTTAGATCTTCATATCCCTAGGCTATCAAAACAATATATTTCTTCAGTGCCCTCAATATATATTTTCTAATTGCTTTAGTGCAAGCTGTGCCTATGTAAACACTTCTTTCAGGGCCATAATCAGCTAGGTTAACAGTTTCATATTCGCCTCCTTTATCTTCAACTGATACCTTCTCTTGAGCCATTGGTTTTGAATCAAAAATTCTTTCTAAGGCCACCATTCCCTTAGGAATGCTATTTCCTTTTAAATTGAGGACCCCTTCTATATCACAATCTTCAGGGTTTGAATCTCCTTGATCCCTGTTGGACTCATCAATGATCTGTCCTTCGAAGACATCTGAGCTTGCTAGAAAAGCAAGAATATGTCGATCATCATCAAAGACTTGAAAGTTCCTGACATTATTAGGAACTGTAGGGGTGGAAATCAATTCCACTAAGAATCTCTTAAGTTTGGAGCCTTGCATAGTTTTCAGGGTGCTTGCAACAAAAACTAATGAATCAACTATCTAATTCTCCTCTCTTGGGATTAAGCTAATCCCAAAAGCATCAAAGTCTTCAATCAATTTCCATACCCGATTTCTATAAGCTACCAGCCTTCTATTGTGACATGTGTATTGGCTACGCACTTGCTTGATAACAATTTATGAATCTCCTTTGACCATCAAGGATGTGAATTTCTTCTTATGTGTGAACATCAGCCCCTGAGTTAGAGCTTCATATTCTGCTATGTTGTTAGTGCATCCAAACTACAACCTGTAAGAAGCAAAGAAAGTTTTCCCTTTTAGGCTAGTTAATTCAATCCCAACACCACAACCTGTTTTAGATTTGGATCCATCAAACGTGAGGGTCCACAACTGATCATGAGCTAGGGTTGATCCTTTGGAGGTTATTGTGGGCATTTGGATAGGATGAGCCAGAGGTACGACTTCTTGATATTTTGCATCAGATATAGGGAATAGGTGTTCAATAGGTTCTTTAGGTACACTTTCCAATTCCTGCACAACTATATCATATAATCTATGGCTATCCTTCTGATAGTCACTTGTGTCTTTGGTTAACCCCTTGGGTTTTGGTATACTAGTGAGTGCAGGGATGCCGAACAAACCTTGTGGTTGTTCTTCATCAGTATGCTGATTCAGAAATGTGTCTGGGGTAGGTTCAATTTGAGAAGGAACTTCCTTTGAAGGTATCCTATCCCTGGTTAACATTATTGCTTCTTTGGATTCAAATGAGAAGTGATCTACAATGGTCTCAGGGTGACTTAAGCTAGCTTCCTCACCTTGGGAAACATGATTTAAAATGTTAATGCAGGGTTGGCAAGTCAATTCAGAATGATTTTGGTAATGCACCCTGCACCAATTAGGGAGTAAAAGAATATGCAAATTGGTATCTTCCCCTAAGACCAGTTGATCTTGTTGCAGCTTCTTGATCAATGCTTATTGATTTTCATTAATCATAGAATCAAGGAACTTTTGTATTGGCAGTTCTTTAGGATCAAGAATAGAAAAGGTGAAAATGCCATCTCTTTTATAAACCCCTATCCTAGTTTCAAAGTAAGCTACCTCATTGGGGCAATCATACTCAGTGATGACATGCCTAAGGCAAGGTTCACTTTCAATCCTAATCTGTGTAGGCACTCCCCTCCATGGTAGCCACATATGTGAAAAGTCAAGGGAGAGATATCCCCCTATACCTTTCATCAAATCTCTGCTCAGCAGCATACCATAAGTCTCAGGAATGTTTGCCACTTGGACATCTATATTGGTTTGAATCCTAGGGTCTGACCCTACTTGCACATGTATGTTTTTCAACTCTCCCACTATATTAACCTCTATCTTGTCAAGTTGGATGATCTTCTTGTTTGTTTGGACAGGGTTCAATCCCAATTTCTTGCATATAGAAAATGGCATAACATTGTCAGAAGCCCTTGAATCTAACAGACAATTATGTAGGTTCCTCCCACAAATTCTGAAACTTAAAAGAAATGGTGGAGTACCTACCTTGCTTCTGTACAAGGTTGCGTTCATGTCTGCAGCAAGTGCCACCTTGTTCTTTTCTTTTGATTTATCAGTTTGCTCCAAAGCTTTCAGCACTATATCCCGTTGGGCAGGGCACCACTTTAGGATGTCGAAATATGACAAAGAGGTTTTTTGTTTCTGCATCTCAGAAACAATATCAAATTCTGTATTATAACTTACGTTACTTTTGACAACCCCAAGTGAATTACCTCTATTATGGAAGTCAGGTGGGCCTTTTGGTGGATGAGGGTTGTTATCAGCACTTTGATTCAGAGGCACCATGTGATTAGGTGGTGTTGATGTAGTGAACGAGCCCTTATTCTGATTTCTTATGGTGTTTCCTCCCTTTGTCTAAGAAGCTTGGGCATCATACAAATCTTCCTCAGGTTCATTCTCACTTTGCATTGGGAATGAAGGTTCTTCCTCAAAGAGGTCATAAGTCATAGCTGTATCTACTGAGCCACCTTCTTTATTTGAATTCCCTTGGAAGGTTTGGGCATCTGCCTATGCCATCTTAACAAATTTCTCCATTTCAGGGCAGTTTACCTTAGAATGGGTTGCAATATCATGTAGCCTGCACCAGTTAGTCATAAAATTGAGGTCAACCACATTTGCGGTATGTGACCTCTCCTCATAATTGTGAGAAATTCCACCATTGTTTGGCCCTGAATTCCATTGTCGGCTGTTATTTGACCTTTGGTTATATCCTCTATTTGATGCCCTTGGTTAGGGGAGTTTTGGCCTTGATAACCCCTTTGGTTGTGATTGTAGTTGTTCTGATAATTACCCTAGTTGTTACTACTTTGATTAGGATAATTACCTTGGTTTTGAGAGGGGTTCAGTCTAAGTTGAGCCATGTCATTTGTGACTTGAGACATCATTTTCTTTAAGGTCTCTACCTCATTTGTGAGTTGAACTATCTTTTCAATTTCAACACTCTTAGCAACAGGTGGCTGATCACCATGATTTGGTGTTCCAATCGGTTTATTATGACCATGGGGACTTTGAGGAACCTGTGATTATTGAAAGAAGTTAGGAGTTCCATTAGCAAAGAATGGAACAGGTGGTTGATTTTGCAACTCAGACATAGGCCGATAATGGGAAGGAGACATTCCTGGGACAATATTGAATAAAGTGGTTGGGCTATGCATCTGATATCCCATTGAAGGAAAACCTCCTCCCAAACTTCCTTGTTGAGAACTAATTTGTTGTTCCAGCTTAATAGCTAGATGATAAACCTTAGACAGGGAATCGATATTTGTCGGTTGATATGTCCTTTGTAGGAATAAGCCAAGCAAAGGATCTATAACTCTAAAGTATGCTTGAATGGCACTATTCTCAACGACCAAATAGGGGTCTTGCAATCTCATGTACATTCGTTGAAACCTGGTATTAAACAAGGGAAAAGGTTCACCTGGCTCTTTCCTAATAGTAGCAAATTGGTGGAACAGAATGGCTGGATCCACATAGATTTTGAACTGATTGATGAAAGAATTCTCCAGGTCTGTCCATCTCATAATAGAATACTGAGAGAGATTTAGGTACCAATTGTACGCCATATCCTCTAAGGAATAAGGGAACAACCTACAAACTACATCATGGTGGGCTATCTGAGCTCTAGTACAAGCATCCTTAAAAGCTTGTATGTGCTCTTCAGCACTCCTTGATTCACCATGAATGCATTTGGGACAAAATTTCTCAGGATTCTTAGGCATATCATGAAAACCTCTAGGAATGGTCCCTAATGGAGAAGGATTTTTTTGAAAGAACACCATTGGTGGTGGTGGTGGTTGATCCAGCTGTTGGATAGATTGAACTAGTTGTAATGACAATTGAGATGGGTTGGGAGGTGGATTGATAGGTATCCACTGGGGTATTGGTGAAAATCCTAGTGGAGTGAGTGGAGCTGACAAGGGCGGTATGATGGTTGCCCCAGTCTTGTGACCTTTTGTCTTATTGGGAGCTAATCGAAGAACTCTACAGGACATTTATGGTGAGAAAAACCCAGTATTATCTAGCTTGCCTTGCTAGGCCCTCCTTCTAGCGCCAGTCCTCTGTTGATTGTCCAAATTTCATAGCAATAGTTAAACAAAATATTACTATCCTGCTCTCCTGAAAAAGAAAAATGATCACATGGATATCTTAGCTCCCAAGGCCTTTGTAATCAATTCTCAATTGTGCTGAATTTACTCAATGGTTGATGTAAACGATAATGTTCAAGGGGCTTGTTGGTGTTGAGCTTCTAGGTTGTTCTACGATCAAGCATAAATTCAAACCTATTTTAACTAGGGTTTTAAAGAAATAGAAAAAGATAGATCAAAGCTTGGAACTGAAAAGAATAATAATTCATCCAACTTAACCAAACTTGTTACCTTCCAAGGAATTGCTAACTGAAACTGGAGAACAAAATCAACTTGTGATTGACACACAAATTCATTCATTCACAGTGCTAATTTCAACAACAGATTGTAAATCACTATTTAAAAAAAACATAAAATAAAACTTCATTCCTTGAAAGATTTTTCAAATCAAATGATTAACCCAAGATGAACATCATTCTGGAACACAATATGAAATAGATTTTATATCTGGTTGCTTCTACTGTTAGTGCAACAGATAAGAAACATTTACAAATCTAGCACAATCACCAGTTTACAGAAAACCTATGTCTTCAAATTGTTTCCATCTATACTAAGAAAACCAGAAGTATACATTACTATCTATGCTGAATATAACTCCTATTCTATTATTATTCTTAAGATTTTTTCTACTACTACTTGGAAGATTACTACTGCCCTTCAAATCTCTATTTGTATGTCTCCGACCTCCCTTAAAAAAAGGCAAAAATTCCATATATACAGGATGTGCCCAAAAGAATGCGCTGGCCCCCCTATCTTTAGGGTTTAAAAAAAATAAAAATATCTGTTGGTTGTAGGAGGGTCGGCCCTCAAATCTTTTGGATAAAGTCAATTTTGCATTAAATATGTATCCCTATTGTCCCTGTTGGTGAAGAATCACCTTTAGGAGAAGCCTTTAGATCTTTTACAAATACAATATTAACTTCATGCCTTTGTGTCCATCTTTGAACTCCCCTGCACAACTTCCTTGAATGCTCCAAAGTGTTACCATTAAATAGCGATTTTCCTTTTTGCCAGTAGACCCCAGCTATTCTGGAGACTTGTGGTTGTTTCTTTCCTTCAGGCTTTTTCCTGCTCTAGACTTGTCTGCACGTTGACCGTCCCCTGGAAGAAGCACCAGATTCCTGTTGTTAGATCTCCACAACAGTGTTCACCGAGTTGCTCCATCGCTTCTGGTCTCATGTCGCTTTCATCCTGTTGATCTTCTTCACAGGGGTAGTCAACCGGTCAAACGACCAATGGTTCACCCCTTTATCTTCTTCTGATTGGAGGAACATAGGCCACACACGATTCCCAGGCGGTCAAAGGTCATTCGAATGGAATCGCATGTTGGTGAGACACTAATTGTGTCTCTCCGATGTGATTATACCTCATAGAATCCATCGGCATAGCATAAGACGGCCGACAAGACCTCATGTCGAGCTGCACAAGTCATATCAATACCACAAAAACTATCGACAAGACCTCACATCGAGCCTCTCTTCCTTTGGCGAGCACACCCATCTCGAGGAGACTCCTTCATGTCGGGAAGACATTACGGTGGGTAGGGGGAGTTATAATGATATCCTTCTCCATCGTTGAGACCATCACTTGTTGGCGAGATATTACACCGAAGGCATAACCTTTGGCAAGACATTTAGCAATCGGCAAGACCTTTCTCTGAATTCCATGCATTATACCGAAGGCACCATCCTTCGGCAAGACCTTATGCCCTTCAGTAGGACATCCTCCTGAGGCCACCTCTTTCTCCGAGACCTTTATTAGTCGAGAAGAGTTTTCCCCGAACTCCTATTTCTTCGGCAAGACCACTGGCTTTCGGCGAGACCTTATGCCGAAGGAAAAATCCTTCAGCGAGCTTGTTTCATCATGGCAAGACCCTATTGGGTTGGCAAGACATCACGGTGAGCACCTTTCTTTCATTGATGCCTTTCTTGTTGGGAAGACATCCCTCGGTTGGCGAGACCTTTCGACGAGCTCAAATCTTTCCCCGACGCTGCTTTACTTCTTGTCGAGGAGACCACCACTTGTCAGCAAGACCTTTCTCCAAGCTCGTTTCCTTTGCCAAGACTACCTTTCATGTCGGCAAGAGTCTACCCTGTCAGTGAGACTTTACCCCTTTGCTAGCCCCTGTCGCCGAGACCTCATCTATCGGGAAGACTTCTCCCCAAAGTCATGCCTTGTCGCCGAGACATCTCTATGTTGGCGAGACCTTTCATCGAGCGCACTCCACTACATCGAAGGGAGAAAACATGTTGGTGAGACCCTATCGGGTCGGTAGGACCTCATAGCAAAGCCGCCTTGTTTCGGCGATGAACTCATTTAAGTAAGGAAGACCTTGATTGGTCAGCGACACCTTTTGCCGAAGACACTCCTTTTTACCGAGACAACTCATAGTCATCCAGACATCACTCCGAAGGGAGAACCCTTCGGCAAGACCTTTACCATTCAGCCTGACTTCATGGTGAATACATCTTTCTCCCCGAAGGCACAACCTATCGGTGAGACACTACTTAGTCACCGAGACTTCATAGCGATGATACCTCTTTTTGCCATGACCTCACCCCGTCGGTGAGACCTTATGCCTATATTATCTCATGTTAGCGAGACTTTCTTCTTTTGCTGAGACATTACACCAAAGTCTCCTCTTTTGCCGAGAGCTCATTTTACTTTGGGGAGACTTTGCTTGGTCAGTGAGAATTCATGCCGAAGCTACCCCCCTGTCGCTGAGACATTGCCTCTTCGGCCTGACATCATGGCGAATGTATAACCTTTCACCGAGATTTCATTCGACAGCAACACCTTTCATCAAGCAAAAATTTCTTGATAACACTAACCTTGTGTGCAACCAGTCAGTGGGACTTTAGCATGTCGGGGAGACATATGAAAACCTACGGCGATTAAAACTATCTGGCTGACCAGGGCATTTCAAAATGAATAGAACCACTGCTTGTTAGAAAGACATATGGAAGGTCTTGCCGACTCTCTCCTCAGAGGAATTTTATATTTTGAATGGGACTAAGGCATGCTTTATAGTTGACTTCCTTGAGAGATATCTACAGATGAGTGATTCAATCATGCAAAACAAATGCCTCAGTTAGTCCTCAGAGCATATAAAATACATTATCATAAAATACACTATTGCTTATGATTATTCATTCAATTTTTTCTGCAAGAAGAAAACCAACTCAAGGTGAGACAAAACCAAAATCTGATAAAAACAAAATACAGACCCAAGAGGAAAATGAAAGAAAACCCAAGACCAAAGCAAATAAACAAAGGCAATGATAGCAAAAAGAGAAGGGGGACCCATTTTGTTTCAGAATAAAATGGGGTGGTTATGCAAGGTATAACAATACTCTGTAGTTGTAGATGATGTCTAGTTCGATCGATAGATGGTTCGACGAATTGTTGTGTGGTTGTATGATCAATGTGAATTCTATTATGAGAAGACTGTAACGTGAATGTTCTGTAACAAGGTTGTTTCATGGAGAATGTTGCTGTAAACTGACATCAGAAAGACAAGTCAAAACTTTGTTTGTAATTTTCATTACTGTAATACAAAGTGACTTCTCTTGGTGTGGTGGGTTTTTCTCCCATAAGTGTTTTCCCACGTATATTTGGTGTTCATATGTGTTTGTCTATTTCTCTGTTTCTGTAATCTCTTTCTAGTGCATCTTAATTGGACTGTAATTGTAAAATTTCAATGTGTTTCTGCATTCTCCCCTAAGGGTTTGACGTTAGGAGAGTTGTTTGCACACCTTGACTTTCCTTACAGATTCGTTATTTGAATTAAAACCTAACAGAGCATAGCTCTGTAACTTGTATGTAATTTATGTTTTACTGTAATACAAGAGATCTCTACTTAAATGGTGTGTGGGATTTTTCCCAAGATGGTTTTCCCACGTAAAATATGGTATTCATTCTTTGTTATCTATTCTTTTATTCATGTATGTGCATCTTTATGTTTTGTAATTGCAAGTTTTGGAATTTTTTTTGTATCTTTCTCCTAAAGATTAGTATTAAGAAGGCATTTTTCACACTCTTCTTTCCTTACAATTGGTATCAGAGCTTGGTCAACTTTGTTGTCCTTGTGGGTAAGATGAGGTTTTTGTGTTGATCTTATTCAGTGGGAGTTTCGAAAAGAAATATAGTTTATAACTTATTGTAGATTTAAGATGGCAAGGACATCCAAAAGAATCTAGATTAATAAGTTCAACAGTGGCAATTTTGAGTTGTGAAAACTCAAAATGGAAGATTTTCTTGTGGATCCAGGGTTATGGGCTGTAGTGTCCTCTAACAAACAATTAGCAACCTCGCAAGATGATTGGGATGCAATGGACCAGAAAGGCAAGGGTCTGATCATGTTGTACTTATACGATTCAATTCTCTTGAATGTCCATGAAGAGAAGACAATGAAAATTTTGTGGAAATATCTTGGTGACATTTATCAGGGGTTATCTCTAGAAAATAAGTTATTTATGAGGAAGAATTTAGATTCTTTGAAGATGGAGGAAGGAGCATTTTTTGTAGATCATTGAATGCATTTAACATGATCATTGCTTAATTGGGGTCTATTGGGGTGAAGATAGATGATGAATATCATTGCATGCTCCTATTGTGTTCATTTCCTAACACATGGGATCACCTGGTAATGGCTATTGGGAGTACAACAACCAATTTCAAGATGGAATATGTGGTTGCTTTGTTGTTGTCAAAGGAAATGTGAAGGAAGTCTTTTGAGATGGACAAGGAGGCCCTTGTTGTTCGAGGAAGGTCAAAGGATAAAGACAAGAAGAAAGAAAATAAGTCTAAATCCAAGTCAGAGGGGAGACCAAAGTATCCTAGTAAAAATTCCAAGGTGAAATGCTTGAACTATGGGCAGATTGGACACATGCAGAAAGATTGTAAAGAGGGGATGAAGAAGAAAAAGAAAAATAGTTCTTCTAAAAATGAATCTTCTTAGAGTGATGCAGATGCCTTCATATTAGCCTTGGCAACTCAAGCATCAGAAGATGTTTGGCTAACTGACTCAGGTGCGTCCTTTCACATGACCTCATATAGAGGTTAGTTCTCAAAGTACAAAAAAATGATGGTGGAAAGGTGTATCTGGGAGATGTTTCTCACCTAAAAATTGTTGGTTATGGAAGAGTTAGAATTTGGTTTCCTAATGGAAGAGTGAAGGGAATTGATGATGTGATGGATATACCAGGTTTGGCTCAAAATTTACTTTCTATAAGTAAGCTTAATGATGCTGGTGTGTAAGTCTCTTTCTCAAATGGTGTTTGTAGAATGAATAGAGAATCTATGGTTATAGCTAAGTGTGCATGAATTGGCACCCTGTATAAGCTAGATGCATGTGCAATACAGTGTAATAGTGCTTCTATAAAGTCAAGTAAATCTAATCATGTAGAGAAAGGAGGTGCTGTTCCTGAGGGTGCAAAATCTTTGGAGGTGAAGCTCCCAGTGTAGAGAAAACAATGTTGTTGCATGAAAGGCTCGTCCACATTGGCGAAAATGGCTTAAATTCCTTGAAAAATAAAGGCTAGTTGAAGGGCTTGATGATTGTAATCTTGAGTTTGATTTTTATGAACATTGTATATATGGAAAGCAACATCGTGTTTCATTTTATTCTAGTCCTCATAAATCTTATGGAATTTTGGATTATATTCATGTTGATGTGTTTGGTCCATTTAATGTTCCTTTGTTATCAAAATTTGTGTATTTTTTCTTATTCATAGATGATTATTCGAGGACATTTGTATATTTTCTCAGAAGTAAACCTAAATTTTTCAATTAGTTTAAGGAATTTAAAACCTTGGTTGAAAACCATATTGGTAGAGAAATAAAGTGTTTAAGGATGGATAATGGCGGTGAGTTATGTTTAACATATTTTGAAAAGTTTTGCAAGGACCATGAAATTAAAAGGCATAAAATAAGTCCTTACACTCCATAGAAACATGGAGTTGTAGAAGGGATGAATAGAATGTTGATGGAAAGGGCAAGAAGTATACTGAGTAGTGCTAGTCTAGAACAAAATTTCTGGGTTGAGGCTATAGCTACAACATGTTATTTGATTAACAAATCTCCCACTTTGATGATCATGGATAAGACATCTATGGAAGCATGGTTTGGTAATAATCCCTCATTGAGACATGTTAGTCTTTGGTTGTGAGGCACATGCATATGTGCCTAGTGAAAAAAGATCTAAATTGGAGAACAAGGATGTAAAATGTATCTTTATTGGTTATGGAATTGGTATAGTAGGGTACAAGCTTTGGAACCTAGTTATAGAGAAGGTGTTGCATTACAAAAGTGTGACCTTCCCTGAGCTGAAACCTTCTACAGTTGATCTACAAAAAAAGGTGAAAGAAGAAGAAAAGAAGGAGGTCGTTGAAGTTCTTCTTACACATAGTAAGGATGAACTACATACTCCTAGTGCACCTATTAGTGAGGAGAGCTCAAGCAACTATGAAAGTTTCAAACAAGGTGAAGAACCTCAACCTCAACTTCTGAGAAGGTCTACATGTGCTATGTGGAAACCTAAAAGGATTGGATATTATATCTTAGATTTTGGCTGTTCCTATGCTTTGATTGCTAACATTGTTGAGCCTAGGACTGTTAGAGAGGCTATGGGTATGTCTAATTCAAATTCTTGGTTGGAAGCCATGAATGAGGAAATGGCATCATTGAAAAGAATGAAATGTGGGA
>VDFB02083157.1:0-39738 GCA_007258455.2 Sequoia sempervirens
TTTCGCCTTTTTTTTCAAGGTATGTCATCTTCTGTTCATAACGTTTCTTCCTTTTCCGTTCATTTTGGAGGCTTTGTAAATTTCTTTTCAAATCTCATCTATGCGTGTTTGTGTTTAAATTCAAATCTTTTTGGTTGTCGATTTGTTTTCCTTTCTTGCATAAGTTGCGCCCTGCTCTATATTTTCGTTTTGAGCATTTCTCCCATGCCCTAGTCTTGAAATCGCGCCTTGTTCTGTCTTCTTGTTCTGCGTTTTGTGTTTAATGCTCTAACCTTTGTTTTTCTTCATCATCTCCCATTCATGTTTCTTAACCTTCTTGTGTCTCATTTACCATGGTGGTGAAAATTTGAGTGCATTCAATTGAATTAGGGAAGTCTTCCAAGTGTTTTGAATGGGAACCCTCGCTGCTGAGTCCTCGAGCGGTGAAATTAACTGCTTGAACACTGACCTTCCACCATTCTCAATTGTCCAAGCGGTGAAATTCACTACCATCACACCTAGGTTTACCTTCCTGAAATGTCGAAGCGTTATTTTTTTCCACCTCTTCACTTAAAGACTTTCACTGTACTCCAAGTGTAGGAGCCATGAAAATCACCACTCCTACATGGAGTGAACTTCCTTCTAGATGGAAGAGCACTAAAAAATCCCGCCATTACACTTCAAATTTTTCTGTTTGATGAAATGTCAAGGCACTGATTTTTAGTTCCTTCACACATTTTACACTTTACATGCTTCACATGTAAGGGTGCTGATTTTCAGTGCCCTTACATATGAAATCATCACTCTAAGTGTAGGAGTACTGATTTTTAGCGCTCCTACACATTTGGCATTTTTTTGCCTTAAACACACTTCCAAATCACTCCATTTTTGCTTCAAACACTATTTCTTCACCCCCTCTCCATTTTTCATGCCTAATTGATCATTTCACGCTTGCTCCGCATTGCTTGCTTGCCTCACGCTTCCCAATGCTACAATTTCACCTAATGCTTGTGATTCATCATCCTTGCAATTTCTCTCTAGATCTTGTCAAGTGATCCTGAAAGTAATATCCTTTGATCCTGATTCTTCTAGATGACAACAAAGAAGCCTCCATCATCTTCTAAGGCTAAAGGCAAAATGAAATAAAAGTACCAAGGTGTCTATCCGCCTACAGCGGTGATCTCGAAGGTGTATGAAATAAAGGACACCGAGGTTGATCATTAGGACCTTGTAGACTTTATTAAAAGAACTAAACAAAAGCCCTTGGAAGATAGTTTGAGAGCTATTGTACATAGCAATCTACATCTGGTGTCCACATTCTTGACATCTTCACATCATACAAAGTTTGTCCTCTAGGTTGCTTCCCACTATGTCCGAGAGAGTAGAAGTGTGATAGATTCCTCCGGACAAGTGTGATGAGGCTAAACCCTGAGTTATTTGACATTGTGTTCAAAGTTCCACACATGGAAAGGTACACCGAGATCTCAATGCAACAAGCACATGAAGTTTATGATGTAGATCCAGCCAAGGCTAAAAATTTGATAAATAGCCAATGGTTGAAAACGCCTAGGCCTACTATCTCAAGATGGCCAAAGGGGATTCCTAGAAGTAACTTCAAAGAAGATGTCAGGGACATGATTACACTCCTGAACAGGGTTAAGGGATTGCCTAAATCATCTCATTTTTAATATTGGATGTATGAATACATTCAGATCATAAGAAGATAGAAGGCTCATATTGATTGGGGAACACAAATCAGTGACAAAATTCATGAACAACTGATAAATGTGCCAACCACTTTGAAGTTTTATATGGCTTCTTATTTGGTATATACTGCAACTGTGATGAGACAATTCCCAGGATTATCTACAAAGGGAAACCAACACTCAGTAACTGTGTACAAGTATTTCTACTGATTGGAGCTGAAGGAAAGCCTTCATCATTTCAGGAGGGTCACAAATGCCTTATTTGCACCTCTGTTTTTCAGCTTTGATCCAACTCCTGAAAAGAAGAGAGTATCCGATGATGCCTACAAAGTGGTGAGTAAGGTCAGGTGTATATTATTGCAATTTCCAACTTTCACGTACATGAGGGTAGGTTGCTACACTGAGTGTCCTTACATGCTACCTAGATATCCTTCAGATAAGTGGATACTCATGGAGCTATGCCGGCAACTTATTTCAGTTCACAAGGAATGAATGAGGATTCACAAATCGGGTTTCAAATTCCCACTAACGATTGGTAGATATACCATTCAAAATGTGCAAAAAGCCAAATCAGTCTATGCAGAAATGCAGATCATGACAATAAGGACATACAAATACAAATTTGACTTTGATTACCGAAATGTGAATAGAAAATTGAAGAAGGATCACAACCACAAGTGCCGCTTCAAAGACATATGGGTTGAATGCAAAGATGAAGAGGCCATCTGCAAAATGGATTATTGCAAGCTAACTGTAGAGCAGATCAGGGATCTTGGTGTTGCTGACCTACCAGAGGGTTTCAAAGATCCTAGTGACATCATGAACGTTGCCTATGATGAAAATGAAATTTCCATAAGACCTTTGCCTGCAATACAATGGTCTAAAAGGGAAAGTGTTTCCATCAGAGAAAGGATTGCTCCCATATTTTCCAACATTGTGGAATGGTTGCACAAACATGGCTTCGAGATGAAAGATTTCAATAAAGAGTCAAAAGGAGAACTTGGAGTAGAAGCCAGTCAACAACAAGAACTTAGCATGAAAGACAAGCATGTGACTATTCCCTCTCCTTCCCGAAGAGGCCCTAGAATCAAGTTCACTATTGGCAAGAAGGATACACGAGCAGTTCAAGAAGAAGAGGCCACAAAATTTGAACCATCTCACTCAAAAGGAAAATGGCCCGTTTTTGAAGAGGTAGATTTCGAAGAAGAAGAAAATTCAAGTGAAGAATCTAATCAAGAAGAAGATTCTGAAGAAGAAGAATCTGATGAGGAAGAAGATTCCGTAGGAGAACTAGAGTCTGAAGATCAAGAAGGTGATCAAGAAGGAGAACAAGAAGGTGATAAACAAGAACTCAAGCATGATGAAGAACAAACTCTATCTCCACATGAGAATGTTGTCGAAGATTTTCCCCAAACGTCATCGCCTGTAACTTCAAATGTTCCTCACACACCTCCTAATCCTAATACTCCTCCACCTCCTTTTCCCACATCACCTCCTCCCACATCCACAATACCTGCAGTGGACATTTCTCATCCCCCTACAACGTCAACCGTGCTTGCCTCTCCTCCATTAATTTTAAATACACATACTGTTGATATTTTGTCAATCCCTCCATCATCTATTCCTAGTTTGTCATCTCCATCCTATGAAATCACTTCTGAACCTGAATTCAACAGGTTCATGAATGAATCCTTGCATGGTCAACTCAATGTGCAATCTACTAGAGTAGTTATGACAGACACTACCCCAATTGTCACCATACCAGTCATTTCTATAGAAGTGGTTGTGCCAAAAGAGTTGACAGTCAGTCAAGAAGCTCATACTTCCTCTCTTCCCCCTTGGTTGGTATCTCAAGTATCAAATAGAAAGAAACAAATTATCTCTCTAGAAGAGCTCGATCTAGAAGAGATAGCCCCTCCAAAATCCAAGGTTAAGAAAAAGGCCAAAGTACATTCCAGACTTCACGTTGACAAAACTGGCCATAAGTTTGCAGAAATTGGTATACCGCCACAAGAGGAAGGAGATGTAAATATGGAGGACTACACCATCACTAGAGTCCAACTCGGATAGGTGACAAATGAAAGTGCCAAGGCAGATGCTCAAGTAGTCCTCGATGCATTGGCAGGAAGACTTGACAAAATGGAACAAGCTCGAGATGTGTACAAGCAGAAGGCCAAACATTATGCCACTGTTTTGAGGAGACTAGCAGGATCTTCAAGTAATGCACAATCTTTGGAAATAATAAGCATCGAGGACCCAACTGTGAAAAAGGCAGAGAAGTTTTCCTCCAAAGGCAAAGTGTTATATGATTTCATTGATGAAATTGTAGAACATGGTTCACAGGTTATAATTGTTGCAGATGAGAAAGCCACCCAAATAGCCAAGCTCAAAATAGAGCTTGATAAAGAAGAGAATGTTCTTTCCCAAGAGTGCCAAGAAATGGAAAAATGCCTATCATTATGGTCACAAATGAAACAGGTAAAGCTCAGCAAGTTGGGGTAATTCTCGACAAGGAGAAATATGTGGAAGTAAGAGAATCACTCAGAACTGCATCCAAGTGATCAAGTCTTTGGTTGAAGATCTCCAGCAAGTGTAAGAAGATCTTGAAGGACATTGTGCTATCCTTGAAAAGGGAATTAAGGAGTTACCGGGACAACTCCTTGAAGAAAACCGTATCTTCCTCCCAGCTAGTGAACTTTATGAGATCTTCAAAGAAGTCGTCATGAAGCAAGTAGAGAGTGCAAACTTTTCAAAGGCCTCCATGCATGTCATTTGTGATACATGGCACTCATCTGCTAGGAGATCAATCACCAGAATTCACACCGTTGTGGATTACACTGTTGGTCTAGATGATGCATTCGTACTGGAGACAAAGAAGAAATATGAAGACTTTTGCGCCCAAAGCAAAGAGCCATGAAGATTTCTTTTCTTCTCCAGTGTTGAATATTTTTATGCTTTCCTTTATGCATTTTGTAAATAGTTTTTAACATCTTAAATGTCTTTTGAGCAAATGTAATTGCATGTAAAATCTGAGATGTTTTCCCAAAAATGTGGACAACCTTTTTGACTAAGTCAAAGTTAGGTGAGATTTTCCTAAATTAGCTCACCTAACTTTCCTAATTTTGCTCAAATAATTTCCTAGATTTACTCTTCCCTCTCTTTTATAAATATGAGGGGTTTTTATAGTAATCTTGATCTTTTATCTTTAGCAACAAAGTGCTACTCATTTTGCAACAAATGTATGAAACTTTGTGTTCAACTTTGTGAATCTAAATCTAATCAATAAAGAAGAAAGTTGCATACTAGACTTTGCGTTGGAATAAATTCTCTTATGGTTTGATCAAATTGGTGGTAATTAGTGTGTGAGATCTAAAGGATTTGGATAAATCTGTGTATACTTTGTGTTACACTCTTTATTCAGATTTATGTTTATGTTTGGTTAACTATTGTTGAATGATCTACAAGACTTTGTGCTTGTAATTGTTCATGTTGTTTGTGGAATTGATGTACCTAAGAAGACTTTGTGCTTCTAATACGACCAACGTTACATCTCACAGGATCCATCGATGAAAAACTACATAACGACTTTGTGCCTTCGTGAGCTTTCCTTTCTCATTTTATTGTTATTATTATCATACCTGACAAGATAAAGATATTGGAATTATTGCTTGTTTTTAGTTTGAAGTTATTTTGAATCAAAACTATCAACTGTGACGCATTGTAAAACATCTTCTTTGAAAAAAGAGAGAAGCATGAATGTGACACACCCCCCATCTCGTAATTATAGTGTACATTTTGTAAATACTTAATTAGTTTTACTTAGCTTCTGTTAGCAGTAAGAAGGGCACCTCCCCTTTTTGAGAGGAGAGATCATATCTCACACAACTATGGTTGAAATTTAGGTTGTGTAATCTATTGAAAAGGTGATTACATAATTTTCACCCAACACGTAGTAGTCTTCTTCAAGAGGGTTTTCGTCCTTAAGAAGGTTGAGATGGATCAAGTCCAAATCTCCAAAACCACGTAGGATTTTCTCAAAGAGAAATATTAGAAATAATAAAATCCACATACCAAATGAGTTGTCCATCCCCTTTTTATAAGCTTTTTAAGGAACTTTGCAAAAACTTCCCTTCAAAATCACTTTATTAATTTATTAAACCTAACTCCAAAAAGTGATTTAATTTACTTTTTAAACATTTTTGGCACTTAGAGTCACTTTTAAGCGTCCCATCATTTAAAACTTTCCATCTTCTTTCCAACAAACTATAACATTGAGGTCCCTGATAAATGTATTTAATTAAAAATACAACCTTAGTGAAAATAATTAAATATAACTCAATATTACACCAAATTAGTGGAAATGGTCGAAAAGCATTGGAATTGAAATCTAACTGCATAGGAGTGATCCTAATGATAAACGAACCTGATTGGGTGATTTACCAAAAATAGACACTCCCTCCAAGAATCTTGGAGCCCAAACCAAAAGCCGAAAATAACATCTGAAAGTGTCATACGACTCCTTAAAACCATCTGAGCTCACTAGTAACATCAAATTACCCCTTTGAACATGATAACACAAACCTAAAAAATCAATGACAATTACATTGCTAGAGAACCTGAAAATAGGGACATTACAAGGACGATCACAAAGTTTGAGACCATGCATCTTGTGTGAGTGAACATACAAAATGCAAAGAACTATTCAATTGAGAAACTTCAGTAACACTTAGATGTGATGCAAAGTATAAACTTATTTTTTAATGTCATTAATCAGATGCTCAAGGATGCCCAAGGACAACATGTAGCCAAATGGTTTCAAATGTGTTGTAAACAAAAAGTGAATAAATGGAAAAAATAAGTGCAAATATCAATTAATGATGATAGAAAAAAACTATATGAGCAATGGGAGAAAACGGTAGACTGGAGAATCATTGCCAACTTGGTCCCTACTTCCCTTCAATTGACAATAAAGGCAAAAGGAAAAATCACTGGGCATGAAAATGAAATACAATGCAAATGCATCAACAAGTTTATCTTCAAAACTAATGCATTCATTTATTCATCCAAATTTTGAATCTATTTCTCAAAAATATTGATGTGCTTCTTAGCAAAAAATCTTTTGTATTTTTAATAGACAAATGCATCTGTAAAACCCTTACAACAATTTTGTATGTATTTCACCAAGGCGCAATTTCGTAATGTGTATTTCTGTTGAATATAATTTGCAAAATTAAGTGAAAAAGAAATTGCAGAAAATAAAAGATTGAAAGCAATCATAAAACAAGAACACCGGATTTATCATGTTTCACCATTAATTTAATGGCTACATCCACACTCAGGGATTATCTCTTATTATTATCAAGTTTTGAATAATTACATATTCAACCAACAACATATTTATAAATTAACTGACTTACAATTCAGATGCCATATGCAAAGAATTTAACATCACATTCAGAAGCAATTAACTGACTTACAAAAAATAAATTTCTTTTCAACAAAGGAACATATTTCACATCTTTTAAAATCCATTGATTGCCATTTTTCAAATGCAAAATTATATCACCCTTACCAACAATTTCACATTTCTTATTGTCACCAAGAGAAACCTTACTGAATGCACCTTCTTTGAAATTTGTAAAAGCTTGTCGACATGAAGTAGCATGGGAAGAAGCTCTAGAATCAAGTACCCAAGAGTCTACAGTCGTGTCTCCAGCAGCCAAGACCAAAACACCACCATCTTTTTCAGCTACAGTGTTAGCTTCATTGTTACTGAATTTGTCCTATGCTTTCTTATAATTCTAGAAATTTTTCTTTGTGTGGCCTGGTTTGCCACAAAACTAGCAGGCACCTGTCCTTCCTCGCGACTGTGATCTATGTGCAGATTTTGATTTTTTTCTATTATTATGTTTGCCTCTTTCTCTACTTCTACCTCTATTACCAGTACTTACGGCGGTTAATGCCTCACTAGTCGAGGGTTCCTAATTTTTTTTCCACATATCTTCGCTTAGAAGAGTGGCTGCAACATCATCGAATTTCAGCTTGCTTTTGGCAGCCATCGAGGTGCTCACTGCCATCACAACACCTTCCCAACTATTTGGTAAAGAACACAGTAATAAAATAGCTTTGATCTCATCATCCAAATTAATGCCCACAAAAATCAGCTGGGTGACTAATGTATTAAATTCATTCAAATGATTTGACATAACCCCTCCTCACATTTTTAAATTATATAGTTTTTTCATAATAAATACCTTATTGGAAGCCAATGCCATCTCATACATGGAAGACAGTTTGTTCCACAATTCTTGTGTAGTTTTTTCTGTAGAGACATTAAATAAAACATTATTGAACAATGAAAGGAAAATTGTAGCTCTTGTTTTTTTGTCCAGCTTCTCCCATTCTTCATTAGATAAAGATCCTTGCCCTTTGGCATTGCCAGCCAATGCATTCGAAAGGTCTTGTTTGATGAGTAGGGATTCCATCTGCACTTTCCATAGACCGAAATTTTGCCCTGCAAATTTTTCTATTTTCCACTTGTCTGCATCTTCCATGGCTGCAGAAGTTCTTCACAATCTCTTGCACCAAATTTCTCCACCCTGCTCTGATACCAATCGTTGAATATAATTTGCAGAATTAAGTGAAAAAGAAATTGCAGAAAATAAAAGATTGAAAGCAATCATAGAACAAGAACACCAGATTTATTGTGGTTTACCATTAATTTAATGGTTACATCCACACTCAAGGATTATCCCTTATTATTATTAAGTTCTGAATAATTACATATTCAACCAGCAGCATATTTATAAATCAATCTCCAACTAATATTTAGAAAAATCAATTCGAAACATACAACTTCTAAATTGGCCAACACATGTCAATAGAAGTAATTACAAAGTAAGAAAGCATTTCGAATTAAAGGAAAAACTTGCTAATTTGGGCTTCATTGAACCCAACAATTTCAACAATTGTTCACAAAATACCAATCTCATGTGTACTTCCGAATTTCATTTCATGTATTTTGCATGTGTTGATAAATGGAACATTGGATAAGCAACTGGAACTAAGCAACTGGAACTGATTTATATAAATATTTTTATGTTCAATGTAAATACAACATACTCAGAATTGAAAATAATGAGAATAATACAAGATAATACTGACCTCTGTATGTTTGAAGGATATTACAAATATGGTTGCTGACTTCTATATGCAGAAACAAGTCATTCACAATGATTTATACAATGTAATACCTTGCTGTTTGCACACTTCAGTCATAGAACAAGGAGAAAATCTGAAACTGTTCATTGAAATGTTTATAAATATTACTTTGCTGATTCCAATATTTTCTCAGTGCGATTTCAGACTGCTGTCCCAATAACTATGGCTGCAAAGACTGCAATTGGTACTGATTTGCTCCTTTGAATGATAATTTTTGATGTGTTTATCACTTGGAACACTCTGATTCTGAACAATACTTTATACAAGTAGATTTCTAAACCCTTGACACCTGGTCTTGCAATTTAAACCTCCCTTATATCTCCTCCAGGGCAGCGGCTCACATTATTCACACTAGAAATCACCTTACGATGAAGCGACCAACAGAATAGTATCAAATTACCCTTACAAAGTGGGTCGACTCACTTCCATTAATCCCACACCCCTCTTGCATGGGCGACTAGCAAGCATAGAGTAACCATGGGTAATAGGAAATAATATGTATCAAACAATCTCCCAAAATACAACAAATTCCATTGATACAGTCCATGCCTCCTTAACCATACAATCGCATAACCATGAAATACAAATGAGGGCGGCTAGCAACGAATAACACAAATCTCACCCTAATTAGGGCGACCAAAAGTGAACAATCTTGGAATTCACAAATGTATTATTTTCCTTGCAAATCCTTAATAAATTTGAACTTTGAATTGCTGCCGACAAGTTTCTCAAAATGTGGAATGATATTCAATATTCCGTACAAAATATTAAATCTTCAACTGTTCAGTACACCGAATTTACCTCAAATACTGGCTAGGGAGACTACCTTCCTTCTCTCAATCCAATCTCCATTGTAAGGTAGGTTTTTGTTTGACCGCTGTAACTTTGAGTGTTGTATTCAAAACGAAATTTTTGCTTTATTAAGGCATTTTGATTAAAATGGTCTAAATTTTGTAAAATTATTGTCAAAAGTGTTTTAGGTCAAACAAAGCATGGGTTTTTTGTGGGTTTAATGTCTAGAAGATATTGGCAAAATTTGAAAAATTTGAAAATTAGGTTTTTTTGGTCTCTATTTTTAGGAAAAACCTTAAAAAATAGAATCTTGTCAGAATTGAATGAAAATAATTTTGATTGGGTTATTTTACTTCACGATCACATTGGTGAAGTCAGAATCAAGAAAAAATCAGTTTAGCTCTAGTGGGTCTACTTTACTTTTTCAAGAGAAAAGTTAGGACCTTTGAGGTCGTCAATGGCAGTTGGTCAGTACCAGGTGTCAAAATCTAAGCCTCAAACTCTTCAGCAAAGATTTTGTAGCAAAAAATGTTCAAAAAGATGCTTCGTGACGGAGGGGATTTTCAAAAGGTGAAAAATGTAAAAATATTATGTCTGGAAACACTTCGCCTTGCTACAAGGAAGGTGTTTGTGTGGTCAATGTCCACGTTAACTTTGCAGTGTTCATACACGTAAAAATGATGAAATGCAGTCATGTACTCGTGTCAGCAACAACAATGTTTCAACACAGTCAACCCAGTCAAGCAACATGGTGTTTGCGAAACGCGAAAGAGGTGAAATCATCCGAAAATCATAAAGTTTGGAGCTAATTGCGCCCCTGTAGGCCAAGGGAGCCCTTGAATTTGAGGGCCCAAATGCAGTTTTTAATGGTTGCAAAGTCAATCATCTTCTTCGGATTTTTGTTGGCTTTCCAGTGAATCAGCAAGCGAATCCATCAGATTTGTCAAACTTTGAAAAACGATGATAGAGGTGGAAGATGCGAAAGGAAATAAACATCAAAGATGACAGTCAAATTATAGAAATTGTACCCTTGTAGCCCAGGGGTGCCCAAGAATAAATCCTATCAGATGTCAATGTTTGAGTTTGCTATCTTTAGATGATCTTTCCGGCTTCAGTCCAGCTTCGCGATGGATCCGTTCGCCAGCCATAAGACTACTGAACGACTGTAGCTATTGATCTGACGAGCACGTAAAACAAAAGATAAAATGAAAGTCAAAATGTCAAAATGTACCTCTGTAGGCTAGGGGTGCCTAGCCTTTTGGTCAACTAGATGAGATTTTCGGTAGCTATCTTCAAGAGATTTGTTTAGAATCCTTCTAGCTACATGATGAATCTAGCAGTTAGCTCTTGGGACCTGTCAAACACCTGTGGATGAAGAATCAGCGTAAAAGACTGAAAATGAAAGAAAGTAGAAATTTGGCTGTTGAAAAGATGCAAACTTTTTGGAAAAGACGCCCAACTTTCTGGGGCCTCAGATGCAGTCTTCTGCCTTTGTCACTTCCAAGAACATATCTTCAGAGTTGTTCAATCTCCGCAATGAGGTCATTAGCACAAACATCAGAGCAATCCAGCTCCAGGCAACAAGAGTCAAAATGGAGCGTTTCATTGAAAGTTACAAATTGCAAAATGCATCTTAAAGACCCAATTGCACCCCTGTAGGCCAGGGGCGCCCTTGAATTTGAGCATCATAAACCAATTTTCAGACGTTGATATACTAGTCATTCTTTCCAGAATTGAATTAGTTTTCCATTCCATATCTCGGCGTGTTCGTGAGAGTCGTCAATCACTGACAGTTGCAAATTGAAGCACAAAGGGTCAAATTGATGAGATGAAAAAACATCTAAAAAATGGTCAAGTCTGGTGAAAAAAAACACCCTTTTGGCAAAAGGCACCCAAAATTTCAAGCCCTCAAAACTACTTTATGAAGTTTGTAGCTCCCAACAACATCTCGTCAGACTTGATCCAGCTTTGTGATGAATCTGTCAGCACAACTTCAGGATCAACCAGGCATCCAAAATTCAGGGTAAAAAATAGAGGCAGTTCGTCACAGCGAAAGTTGAAAATCTTTGAAATTTTTCTAAACTCTCTCAAGCTTGGGTGCCAAAAGTCAAAATTTTGACCATTTTACTCTCAGTTGTGATTTTTGCATGCTACCTCTTGCATATGGCATCCAAAATTGAAGGAGAACTTCAGTTCACAAGGCATGCACAAGGATGAACTCAATTAGGGTTGGCGCACCTACCTAACTGGAAATATCACCTCCTAAATGCTTATTTATTCAAGTATAGGTGTCACAACTTCATTATTTCTTGCAGGTTGAAGCTAAAATCAACTATTTTCTCTCCAACGCATTTTTACAGAGCAAACAAAAGCCATTTTCAGTGTTCTTCGTAGTTTCGGGTTCAATTGCACAGAGGAATAATTTTCCATGCTTCATTTCTCCAGTTCATTCTTGCTAGGAATTCATCTAATGGGGTTTATATAGAGGAGATTTTCTTGAGGATTGAAAGAGACAGTTTATAACTTTTATCTTCTCACCCTCACATTTCTTCTATCCTAGTCTTAGATTTTATCTTGCATGTCCAAGTAAATGATAGTTTTTACAAATCTGGCCATCTGGGTTGGTTCAACATAACATTCTCTACAAAACCTATGTGTCGGATTTTTTTGGGAAAATTGCCTCGGTACTTCTCACTTTTTTCTTTTCTTTTTTAATTTTTAATTAATTAATTTATTTATTTTTCTGAAGATTCCTTTGCATGCTGGTGAAAAAGTCAAATTTTAAAAAATGAAGAATCTGGGTTTGATCAACACATTGGTGGCTACAAAACCCATATACCAGATTTTTCAGGAAAAATAGCCTTTGCAACCCTTACAACCCTTGTAGCTTCTACTCCAAAAAGTCATTGCATGCCTAAGTAAAAAATACTTTTTCGAATTTTTGACATTGTGGGTTTGCTTAGAAATACATTCTCTACAAAACCCACATCTCAAAAAATTTCGTAAAAGTTGCCCCTCAACAGGCTATTTTTAGCCTCACCATAAGCTATTTTTAGCTCACCGAAAAAGTTGTCAGAACATATCCGTGTTTGTAGTCAACATTCGAGTTTTTCAGTATACAGTTCACTCAAATTGAATACAAGGCCACATTGGTCTTGATTCACGATTTCATAAAAATTGCTGATACCGATTTGCGTCAAGCACATCTAGAGGGTTGATAAATTGACAGACGCAAACACTCAAAGTCCACATGGTTTCATACCTCATATAGCTAATAGCCTTTTTGGACCAGTTTAGAGGCTTGAATACCATTGGATTTTTGTGTTTGCAACAAGCTCGTGTGCATTTCTCACAGCTAGAGTATTCGCAGTCAAACTTTGCGGTTTCATTATTCAACACTCTTTCATTTAGAAAAATCAAGAAAAAGCGTCAGAGGCATCAAGCTGTAAAAGAAACAGAGGCCATCACTCCAGTTACGAAGCTGCAAGAGTTACCAGCCAGTGAACTGCCAGTTTAAGTGTGCAGATATTTCCAAGATTGCTCAAGTTACTGACAAGCAGTGAATTGATAGTTAAGGCATGCGACGATCTCCAGATAATGAGGCAGTTAACAACTTCTTGAAGGAGTTGATTGCTCGATGAGACAACTAATGAACCGCCAGTCAGGACGTCTCACCTTTTCCAAATAGACATTAGACACAATAGTTAACTTGATGCTTCTTTCCAAGTTAACTCGATGTCCCACCAATCATGCATGTCTATTTTGGAGGCACCTAGATGTACATATGGAGTTCTAGTTTAGATTAAAATCAATTAACTGAAGTAGTTTTTCCAGTTAACTGTTAAGTTACCTGTATTTAGACTTAGGAATAGATCTTGCATGATGGCAAGACTAAATGTTAACTCAAGGAGATTTTAGGGTTCCCTACTCTTTTGAGATTCTATAAATAAGAGCAACTTTGCTCATGATAACAAATTGCTATGCCACCTTTCTTGCAATATTGCTATTTAGTATTTGTTCACTTTGTTTAATATAAAATTGGTTTGATCGTTCATTGTGTGTGTGTCTCATTATGCAATTTGTTGTCCCAGATTTATTTGTTTCTAATAATATTTCTTTCATATCTACACCTCAGATAGAGTATTTTACCTCCTTGGGAATTTAGAAATAAAGATTATTGTTTGATGTTGTTTATAGTAATCTTATTTTTAGCCTACACCTCAGATAGAGTATTTTACCTTCTTGGGACTGAGAACTAGCTTGTCGTTTCATGTTGTTTCCAGTATTCTTCTTTTTAGCCTACACCTCAGATAGAGTGTTCCACTTCCTCGGGAATCTTGAAAACTAGTTTACCATTTCATGGTTGTTTCCAATAACCTTTATTTCATCCCACACCTTAGATAGAGTGTTTCACCTCCTTGGGAATCCTGAGATAGATTTTATCGTCAACTATTCCCAATTGTTCCTAATTCCTCTTTCTCTATTTTTCTAGAGGAGATAGGATAGTTTTAGCAGTAGCCTAGTTGTAGTTAATATTTGCGGAAACCAAAGAAAACCTTAGCTACAATGTATTTGGTTTTATAACCTTGTGCCTCTACCAGCTGAGTAAAAAAAAAGGAGTTTAGATTACTTTACTTTTTACGCATATCAACAAAAGAGGGAGCTTCCCCTCCTAATTTGAAGAGCAGTTAATACTGTGCATAGCTATCTGTTTCCAGTATGCACTCCAGAGGTGCGAATTGAAGCGCCAACATTGAGCAAAAATACTCAAACTCAACGCTAGAATAATAGAAGATGAAAATGCCAAAATGATTCGTATTTCTCTCTTTTCAATCTCCTTTTATAATCTCTTTATGATTTTTCTAGAAATTATATTTTATATCCACTTAACAACTTTCTAGATAAAATCATGTTTTATTTTCTCATAAAGTAACTTTTATTTTAATTTACTTTTGAATCATATGAGTCACTTTATATTTAAAATAATTTTATTTGTACACAACCATCAAATTGGAGAAAATATTAAAATGGTCTATATATGAATTTTGACCATGCCAAAATAAGTTCTTAGGATATTGAACTTTATGAAAATTGATGCTTTTCAAAAATAACAAATTTCCCCAAGAAGTGTGGAGTGCTCTTCGAATGTTGAAACTACATTCGAAAAGTACCATTGGACTCATCTTGGTCTCCTAAACTCATTGCATTGGTAAAAATTTCTTTCTAATAAAGTAGACACTATAATTAAGTTGGAGTCTCCAAGGATGTTGGAATGGATTAGAAAAAGAGACATTATAGCATTCATTGTCTAAATCTACAACTTCAATTCAATCTTAAAAAAAAAGAATCAATAGTGATTCTTAACTAAAGTTTATTCCCTAGGGTTGTGGTCTTGAGTTTTTGGTAAGCATCCCCAAGAGCATCCCTCCAATTTTTTTGTCAAAGATCTTGTAGAATTTCTAGGCATCCCTTTTTCCTATCTCATATTGTATACAATACCCAATCCCACCAAAGGGGAATCATGGAGAAGTTGATTTAAATATTTTTGTACTTACCTATTTTTTTATACAAAGGCATTTATCACCTCAAAATATGAATTGTTTCTCCAAAATATTTGACTCAAATTTTAGAGAGAGATTCACCAATTGTACTACAAATAAGCTTTAGCCTTTACCTTTAAATTCTTTGAAACAATATTCAATAATACAACCAATACACTCCCAATTATACATTTTTCAAAGAGTATGAGATGAAGATCTAATGCAGTCATGACGAAGGGATCTTATTAGATTGCCCACTCATGCAGCTAGAACACACACAGTTTACAAAATAACGAATTCATCACAAACTCAAAATACTTTATTCATGTGCAGGACTACATTCTGATACAAAGCCTTCATTGGCTTTAGCTCTCAAACCTTACAACTCCACTTACATTTATAACATATTTACAACCTTTGTATAAGACTTTTAAAAACTCTCTAAATGAAATGGAAATCCACTTAAATAACATGCATGGAGATTTTTTCTCGACCATCCCACATCTAGGCATGATAGGATACGTGTCAATCACTCATTGGCTCTAGGGATACGCATGTAAGGCCGTTATAAACTGTTTCCTAGGACATTTTGTCATTTTTTAGATAGTTGCAAAAATTTGAGGGGTTCCTAGAATTGCAAAGAACTAAGGGGATCCGGATGTGGAGATTCTAGGTGGTTTGGGATATGTCCATTCTTTATGAAAAATCCTACCTTGAGAGTTTGCATGTAGAAAAGATAGGTTGAGGGATATTGGGATGGATTCCATAATGTAGGAAAACTCCGCTTTACCAAGCATTGCAAGGAAATCAAGTTCAAATGGATATCATGGATAGTTGAGGGGGTAATGGATGGATCCAACATCGAAGGGAAGTTCTACATTAAGCAACCTTGCAGGTAATTTGGCGACAAGAGGAAATTGTGCGAAATCAAGGGTGTTACCGAATAAGGTCTGGCATCACATGGGAATTCTGCCAAACCGATGGCGATAGATAATCTTGTAGCGATGAGATAACTCAGTGCTCGACGAAGGTTCAAAGTCGTTTAGGACTTAGTGGAGATTTGTAGGTGTCTAGAACAACTTGAAAGTTTTGCAAGTCTGGAAGCTAGTTGAAATTCCACAACTTGAGATGAGTTAGTGCCAGTGGACATTTTAAGCCTGAAGAGACTCAATGGAAATTTGATAGGTATCTAATTCAACAAGAAAGTCCCATAGATCCATAACAAGGCAAAAGTTCCCTAATCCAGACAGGGGCTAAATTTTTGCAATTCCATAACTTGCTCAATGTTCATTCAAATTTCATCAAATTTGAAATGTGACTACCCATTTGGCTCCTCTTCAAGGTGATGTTGTCACTTGACCATGAACACAAACATTTTCAGAATTGCATCATCAACTCCTACAAGCAAAAACAACAAAGAAGAAAACCAAACATAACAAGGATTTTTTTTTTTGGTGACAGAGGATTGCTTGTGGACCTAGATACTCTTGCATCAAGATCGAACCAAAATTCCAAACTATCACCTTTCTAATTATGTATATATTCTACAATTGTTTTTCCAATTGCATTGTCCCAAAAGCCATATTGCATCCAATACACAAATGACTGAATGCGAAGGATCTAAAACCATAAATAATAGCCTATTTTTCAGACCTTTTTAAAAATTAATAAATACTTGAGAATAAAATAAAATTATGTGTAACAAGCCCAATGTTTTACCCAATTGATTTAACTATGTTTTAACCTGCATGTGAACAGTTTATGTCTACCAATAGATAGCAATAATTTTTTTCTTTTATAATTCAATAATATGATGCACATTTGAAATAATCCCATTTCAAACTCCCATTGCATTTATAAAGAAACATTTCATAATCCCATGTAATGATAACATTTTTCCAATTACAATTTCCATAAAGATAGACAAATACATGAATACATACATAGCTTCCAAGAGCTTAATGAAATAGAGTACAAATGGTCCAAATGTCCCTTCCTAGGCATACATCCTCAAATCTCGGCTGCCAACTATGTGAGGGAGAGTATCACTCAAGCGCTTTTTTGCCAACCACGGACTTACTGTGGTTCCCTGCACATCTACTTAATTGGTAAGATGGCCCTACCTTTCAATGAAGAGATTGGTCTGGTAACCTCATAATACTAGACTTTCCTGAGCATGGTGTTGTGTCTTATATAACTACAACTACCATACACTGGCTGCAACCTACATGTATGACGTTTCCTACCTAGTATGTAAACTTGGCTCACAGTGAACCGACAAGTGTAATCAGTGGCTACTTACACTACTTTGGCCAAAGATTCATTATATAAATCGTTCGCTTGGAAGTGATGTTGTATGTTCACCCACCCCTTAGCTTGATTTGGTAAATGACCACACATACTCTTTTTAATTAGAACATAGTTTCATCCTAAAAGGTGGTGTACATCTAAGTGATCTAACTGACCAACTAGGTTATTCTCATCCATGGATTTATCCCAATCCTAGGAACAACCAATATAACCACACAAGTAACATAACATCACAACATTAAATGACTTCATCTCAAAAGTCTAATCTCAACAATAAATGACTTCATTCAAATGTATAATCTCAATAATAAATGACTTCATTCAAATGTATAATCTCAATAATAAATGACTCCATTCAAAGGTATAATCTCAACAATCAAGTGTTATAACAATCATGAAACCTCTCTTTCAAAATGATTAAAGTATTCACATGTTTATAATGTTCCCTACATTCATATCTAATCTGGAGGACATTTCAGTTGGAGAGGAGTTTATGCTTCTGCACCTATTAGTCCTCTCATAGTATGGCTATGGGTTGTCGGATCATAAGTCCTCTTCTTGAATTCCATGAATAGAAATAGTCTCTTAATTAGAAATAAGAAAATAGCATAACCAAAAAATACGGTTTTTAAACCTTGCTATTGAATATTAATATAACAATCAAGTATACACCCTAACCCTAGGGAAAATACTTTTCTCCTTCCTTCAAGAGATATGAGTAATCTATCAAGTATATACTATCAACATGGTTTGCATAACATCACAACCTATCAATAATGAAATGTTTATAATTCTATCATTCACATTGTATTTACTTATCTCATTATCCACAAAGGTTTAACTAGCATTATAAGCTATCAATTTCAAATAGCACTTCAATGTAATTCAATTTCCCATACTACATGTAAGCATACATAAGGTCTATAACAACCTAGGTATTATACTAATACTCTATGGTTACCTTGTTTAGTAAACATAAATACGTAATTTCCAACGTAGTAGATAATATACATGAATCAATCAATAAGGTTTCACTAAATTATGAAATCATTAAAGATCATATAAATTCACCAAAATAAGAATCCATCAAAATTCATGCACGAAAGCTCAACATAACATATAATTCATCTTTTCTCAAACACTTGCATTCAAATTCAATTTTGACACAAAAATAAATAAGAAGTAAAAACATCATGCTTGGAATTATAGTTCCCAATGAAAATACTGCCCCCTAAGCTCGATTCCATAGTCACGCTTGTTGCTCCTAGAATCAACCTATCCCCAATCCTAACCTCTTCTCAACAATATGAAAAATACTCTAAAATAAACTCTCTTTCCTTACTAAGCACTTAGCAACTCTCGTGCACATAAACTACAACAAAAACTCAAAAAATACAAACAAAAAAGAGTAAATCAGAATAACCAAAATGCAAAGGAGCTGCCTCTATTTATACTAAAAAAAACTGAGAAACTCAATGCTACAAACAAGCTCTCAAACCACCACCTTTTCTCTTCCCATTGCCACCATTCAACAACAAAACTAATTCCCCCTCTAGATGCATCAACTCAGCCAACACAAATGAAATGTGGCTGCTAAAACACTCAATTTGCAAACACATATACAATCCTTTCATTTTCAGCTTCTCTGCTATGGATGAGTCGCCCTTTTCAAGTGATAGTTCAATGACTCTTTTTACTGAATCAAACTCATAAATTCTTGTCTACAAGTTTTCTATTTGCAACACAAGTTGAATTCTTCAGCCAGCTTGTGGCTTGACGAAGTCTTCTGCTTTCTTTTAGCTGAGTGTGGCTCTTTAAGCGTTTGACTTCAACTTGCATTCTAATTCCTATTATGGCATTGTCTTTATGTTATGTGTGGTTTATTATTTGCAATATCTTTCATAAAATGCATCGCTCATATTAGTGCAAACTTAAGCGCCTATACATTCTTCATTAAACATTACTCATTTTGCATACAATATACTTATGTGCTTTGCATAAAACTTTCATTAAACATTACTCATTTTGCATACAATATACTTATGCGCTTTGCATAAAACTTACTTCCTTATTACTTCCATCATTATATGTGCTGCCAATAGTCATCATTTCTCCATTGTTATATCTCACACACACACACATATATTACATATATAACATATATATATCATTATCTTAATATCCATAATAATCACATATATTTTTATATTGATTGATCGATATGTACAAAATGTATATATTGATATGTACAAAATGTATCGATCGATCAATATAAAAATACATGTGATTCTCATGCATATGATATATCCATGCATGGGTACGCGTAAGTATTTCTACTTACGTATATGCATGCACGAGTTATCGTTTTCACATATGTATATACATATATACACTCTATGTATATAATTATCGATTAATATATAAACATAAATACACAAAGAAGAATTCAAACTCAATACAAAGATTTAATCACGTAATTCAAACATAAGAACAATCAAGAAATCAAAAGACCAAAATCATTACAAATCATCCCCAACTATGACCGAAGGTTTACTTAACAGTTCCCAAACTAATTCGACTCAACTTGACCAAATTAGGGTGTGAGTGTGTGATAGCTCAAATAGGCACATTAAGAGTTACCAAACCAAGCTCCCCTCCTGAGTGATACCTGAGGACTCGATTCTTTCCTGCATCCAACTTCGTGTATCGCAAAGGTAGTTAGCCGATCACATGAAATTCATTTGCATCATCAATGCATTCAAGTAATCATATTGCAATACATATTCATTTGTCACATTTTCCATCAGTATATACAAAACATAATCATGCATTAAAACATTTGGTAATCCCACAATGGAGTGTAACATATCAAAGTCATGATTTGCATTTAATATCATATTCACTCATAAAGGTAAAAGTAACCTGGTAACTACGAAATGGGGTGTAACAATATGGCTGACCTTCCTCAAATTATATGCAAAGAACACAATCAAAAAGTCCATAGTTTTTATCTTGTATTCTCTAAAGGCGGGTTTCAAAGGAGACTGGAAATGCTGAAATTAGAAACATTACAATGTTATCCAGATGCATTATATTATGTTTTGTCTGTGAAAGTCTGAAATCATTTATCTTCATAATATATTTAACTTTTAACAAAGAAACAAAAGACTCTTAAGTCAAATGGATATTGCGAAAAGTTGAGGGGGTAATGGATGGATCCGACATCGAAATGAAGTTTTGCATTAAGCAACCTTGCGGGTAATTTGGTGACAAGAGGCAATTGCGAGAAATTGAGGGTGTTACTGGATAAGGTCTGGCATCGCATGAAAATTCTGCCAAATCGATAGTGATCGAAAATATTGCAACGATGAGATAACTTAGTGCTCAACAAAGGTTCGAAGTCCTTAGAGACTTGGTGGAGATTTGAAGGTGTTTGGAACAGCCCGAAAGTTCTGTAGGCCTGAAAGCTAGTTGAAGTTCCATAACTCGAGATGAGTTGGTGCCAATGGAGGTTTTAAGCCTGAAGAGACTTAATGGAGATCTGATAGGCATTTGATTCAATAAGAAAGCCCCACAGATCCGGAACAAGGCAAAAGTTCCCCAATCCAAATAGGGGTTAAATTTCTGCAATTCCATAACTTGCTCAATTTTGAAATGTGACTACCCATTTGGCTCCTCTTCAAGGTGATGTTGTCAATTGACCATGAACACAAACATTTTCAGAATTGCATCAACTCCTACAAGCAAAAACAAGGAAGAAAACCAAACATAACAAAGAAATATTTTTTTTTTTGGTGATAGAGGATTGCTTGTGGACTCGGATACTCTCGCATCCGAGTATCCGAAATTCCAAACTATCACCTTTCTAATTATGTCTATATTCTACAACTATTTTCCGATTGCATTGTCTCAAAAGCCACATTGCATCCAATATGCAAATGACTGAATGCAAAAAGGATCTGAAACCATAAACAACAATCTGCTTGTCAAACATTTTTTAAAATTAATAAATAACTGAGTAAAATAAAATTATATGTCTGACCTTCCTCAAATTATATGCAAAGAGCACAACAATCCAAAAGTCCACAATTTTTATCTTGTATTCTCTAAAGGCGGGTCTCGAAGGAGACTTGAAATGCTTAAATTAAAAACATTACAATGTTATCCAGATATATTATACTATGTTTTGTCTGTGAAAGACTAAAACCATTTATCTCCAAAATATATTTAACTTTTAACAAAAAAAGAAAAGACTCTTTAACTCAAAGCTGTTTTGGACTACTAACTTTGGTTTCACAAGTAATTGTATACATGCCACTGAACTACCCAATAATCAAAATAGTATGTCGTGAAGAAAAAACATCTCTTGAATGCAAAATCAAAACACTTTTATATGCTCATATACTTATAATTCGAATGATTACTGCCAAGCTAAAGTGGATTCACTTGTAAGAAAATATTTCACCTCATTTGAATAGCGGAAATTAAGATCACAATTCAAGCAGGAAATAAAAATCTACTAGAGAGCCTGATGGTGCCAATTTACTGTCAACTTTGGAAAGAGCTCTCCTTTCAGTTAAGCCAGCACAAACAGGAGCAACAGACACAAATCCCTCATAAAAATTAACCTCTCAATTGCAAGAATCTAGAAATTCTTGCATCAAATCCAAACATAACTATTTAAAATACAATAATTGAGAAAATTCCAATCACATAGCCTCTTGATACAATTTATAAATTAGGAGCTCCATGAATGAAATATGGGAGTACAGTGAGTTGTTAATTCTTGACACTGATGGCCCGCATCAGAGACAATTATCCAGTACCTGAAAGGCATCTTTAATCATCCAGATAATAGTATGAACCTGCAATCTTCTGCTCCCTGTCCTTTGCTGAATCCAACTTATTTATACGAGGCCTGTAGTTTGTTGGATCTCGTCTAAATGTAATATCCAGTTGCTGACATAAAAAACAAAATCCTTATAACTCTAATTTAAGTCAAACTTGTGCATAAAAAGAAAAACAAATTATATTTTTGTACATTATGTTCCATAAATAAGGATGCGAGCAAATAAGATGGGCCCAACAAAGTGAAATTCAACTTTATCTTACCGACAAAAACAAGTTCATTCCTGTCTGCAAACTCTGTGGACAGTTTGCAGTACAATCTACAGAAGGTTGTCCCTCGTAAACTATAACCCTGTCTGCTAAATAGGTGGCCATGATAAAATCATGCTCAACAATAAAAGCAGTTTTTTTTGCATGAAGAATAAATCTCTTTATAACCTTTCCTGAAACAATACGCTGCTCGGAATCCAAGTACGCACTTGGCTCATCAATAAGATAAATATCTGCAGGCTGCAACATGACAGAGAAACCTTGTAAATATCCAGTAATCAGACCCCAATATTTTATATTGATTAATGCCCACAAAGTAGTAATTGATTCAAGGATGTAATTATAAAACATGTTTGGCAACTGCATTGAACATCACAAAATTAGTCACCATACATAAAGGATTCAGGCAACCTGGACTGTGTGATGATATAAACCAAAAGACATTAGTGGCCATCTATTTCCTTTATTTTTGTGGGCGTTTCCTTTGAAACATTTCTGTCTATAAAACATGTAGGAAGCCAAAAGTTTCAAAAAATGATTTTTGTTTTAGCAATTCAAGAGATATTTTCAAATGAGTTTCAACAGGCTCAGGATTCCCTTGTGACATGAGGTGGGGCACAGATTCTGAACGTCATGTGTTTACTGAGCATGGTTGGGCACAGGATTTTAAAAATGCTTTTGTGCCCCATGCAAAGCATTTATACAGATTGTATTGGCAGTGTTTCACATTCATTGTGATGAATTACTTGAAAGGCATTTTGTTGGGAGGGCCCCTCTATTTTGAGACAGGCTGCCTCAGTTCTGTTCTTTTCTAATTTCAGGTTATTCACTGTCCCATGGGCCAACTTTTGTCATTCATAGACATTAATATATTTTCTCTCTTTTGTTTCCCATTCTGTAAATCACACAACAATCAGTTGTTTTCAGTATTGTCTATGTTGGTGCTCCAAATTTGTGCCCAGGGACTCTAGAGAAACAAATTAAGGACTGATTCCCTGTGAAATGTCAAATTAGAAATTAAAATGAAACAAATCATCAAATCAAAGGTAAATTTGAGTCAACTGACAGGGGTGGGTAACTCTACACTTATGGCTTTGCTAGGCCAAATAGCGTATTCCCAAATATTCTACAAAAGATTTAAAGAGAAATGAAAGAAAAAGGATAATCCAATTATTTTATCATCAAATAACTCGTTTCTGGATTATTTTTCTTCTGGTTTACATGGGTCATTGAGAGGTTACAATAGATATAAATGTTTCCAGGGAATTTTCATTGATTAAATATTTTTAGTCTAACCATGTTTAACTGGGTTATGAAATTTGCTTTTAGAGATCCTTGGTTTACAAGACCAATATGTTAGCACAAGAGTAGTTAATGACAAATAATTGAGTTATCCTTGTGATCTCCTTTCATTCGTCTTTAATTGTCCTTGTGACAAATAACTCATTTTTCAGCTGAAGACAAAAAGGGAAACTCATTGATTGCACACTGATCATCACATCTAGAATGTTGTGCATGGTATGTGGAATGTACAACGACACACCAATAGTCATACAACTTAAGGAATTGCATCAGACCATACAAACAAGCTGCCAATTCTGAATGTATATTTACCTCCAAAAACTCTTCACCAAGCTGTTCACCGTCCACAGACCAAACAGCTTAAAAATTGGTGCCATGCTTCTGTTGGATGAGGGCATATGGCAGACTATAGGTGTACAGCTGCTAACTGTAACCTTATGGTGCTTGTCATTTCATCCTAGCATACACTAGAACTATTTCCTTTACATCAATGTCAGCAGGGTATTCATTGGTAGAAGGAAACCATAGAGTGCAATTTGCAAACTGAGAGGTAGCAGCTATGATAGGCTGTACAGATACATTATAACTCTCAGACCATTCACTGTGTTTAGAGGATTGGAACTGTATGACAGCGAGACTCTTGACATGGTGTATGGTGATGTTTACAACCTTGCCTTTGGTGGGTCATACAGCTATATTTAGAGGTTCATTTTCCGACCATCCAGTGTATTAGACTTTGTAGATTGTACTATTAATGATCACATGGCTTCAGCAGAGCTTGCAGGCCATATCCTAGAGGTTTTCTGGATTTCTAACTGTATGCTATGACGTTTCTCAACTTTCACCCATCCATGTATATCTTTTGCAATGTATCGTATGGTGGTGAAACTTTGAACTTTCTTTTTTCCTATCCATTACAAGGCATTAACTTTCCATTTATTATTTTTTTCTTGTGGGCCATGTATTGTACTTATTTTTTCAGCTTCATTAATCTGCACAACTTGATTTACACAATATATATAAGGTACTTTATAGGATTCATTAGAGCAACAACTTATAATAGAATTCAAACCTTTTTTTCTATTTTATTACTTTTAATTGTACCTTGCCCTTTTTCTCATACTTCAGCTAGTACAATTTCCTATGCTTCAATTGGAATGTGAAGGTTATCATAGTCAATCCTATTAACTGCTTTAATCCTTTGATGATAAAATTTTAATTTTGAACATTCACAACATCCTTCACATTTGTACCATCCAAAATTTCCATTCCCAACAAATGATTTGCCCAAATTTCCTGAAGTTTAAACAATTTCTTTTTTTGTTTCATGTCATCTCCTACTACTTGTTCTTCATTAATCTCCATGGTTTCAATAAATTGGAGTTAGGCGAAAATACTTCATTGTCTTCTATTAGCCAATGGAACAAACCACTGGCCACCGAGAGAACTTTTTTCATCTTCAAGACATAGATGCAGTTCCAAGATTCCTTGAGGTTTGACTCTATCAGGCCTTGATCACACTTCTTTGTCCACTTTTCTCTGAAGTTTGAATCTAATGAATTCAAGGAGATTGTTTCTCACGGCCTAATTCCCCAGATCAATTACATGTTTGTGGCCTTTATTTTCAATGGAGAATATGTTTCTTTTCTAGTTGTGGTTGGCTTTGGCTGCTAACAGCCAATCCTAACCCAATAATGCATCATAAACTTTATTACATAAGGGGATGATAATGAAGTTTAATAGAAATGCTTGAGTTCTAGTTATTACCTTATGTACTATGAGGTCTCTGAGTACTTCTATCCCTTATTGGTCTGCTCCTACCAACTGGAAAGTTAGAGGCCAAATTGTCAATTTAACCACACTTCACCAAGTATCTTCTAGAAGTACATTCACATTGGACCCACTATCAATAATTGTATTTTTCAAGTTCTTTCTAACAATCTCCATATGTATCACTACCACTCTCCTTGCCAAATTCATCGTAAGGAGCATGAGATCAATCACTTAATCTCTCAACAATGGCGGTTTGAATATTGGGTCCTCATTATTAGCATGCACAGTTTGATCCCTCTCAAGAATAGTATTGGCTATAGCATTCCTAGATTCAAGAATAATTTGCAATAAATCCACTACAACTAGAGCAATGGTTTAAAGGAATTGCCTTGAAATAATTTAATTTGGCTCCAATTGGTTCATTATCATACTTGCATGCTCATTTGAGTGGTGATATTCATTTTGAATAGCATGATCTACTTCTATGTGTGCTTCAAAAATCCTTTCCTTTTCCATATAGGGGTCCAAGTACACAACCTTCTTTGCTTGGGCTTGTGTTATTGCTAGTACTTCATTTGTTAACAACAATCATGTTGATGTTAACAATCAAATTTTCCTTTGGACATCTAGTTTCATCCTGATCACTAGGTCCACACCATCTACAAAGTAGTCTTGTACTGCCCTAAATTCTTGGGCAATCCCTTGCAAAATAGCTCCATTCAGTACACTTTTGACATTGTATGATAGGCCAACCCTTGGAGTTATATTGTATTTGAGCTCAACCTCCCCCACCATTAGTTTAGCATCCATAATCATTATTATTCTTCTAATTCTTATAGCCGCTTGGAGACACACCTTTATTGTTCTGTTGCTTTGAAGGTTTAGTTGATATGTTGACTATCCCTAGGTAAAACTTTTGTGTACTTTAATTCTTCAAATTGTATAAGTAGTCCTTAATTGAGTGGTTGATCATTTGGCAAATCTTGCAAAACATGTTTTGGGGCAACTATCCTTGGTGTGGCCTTCCATCTTGCACTTATACACCAAAAGTCCCTCGACTCTTTGCTAGTCTCACCTTTTAGTTCCTTCATCAAACAAAGCATATCTCTCTATAATGCTTGAATTGCTCCTACTTCACTATCACTGCTTGTATCTGAGTCACCGTCTACATCATTTTTTTATTTTTGAGTGTGAAGACATCTTGTCCTCACTTTCTATAGCCATATCCATATCTCTGTTATATGCTTCTGCATATGATGGAGGTGCTACTTTCACTTTTTTCCGTAATAAAGGAATGAGACCTTTGATGAACCATTTATTTTCTATCCATCAACTAGTTCTTTCTTTAATTTTACCAATAATTTCTTGAACCTACAATTGTAAGCTTTCAAGTTCTCATGTTTTCCTTGATGGGTGTCGTATATTGCTGCAACGATTTCATTATTGTCTTGGAGCAATCTAAATCTTCCTTTAAGTGTAATGAACCAGGCTCTGCATCGATAGGTTTTCGATTTATTCTTTATTGGACTGACAAAGGTTGTCATCCAATATTATTAAGGTGAGGTTGTCCCTTACAGAATTATCTTAAGCTTGCCTTCAATCTATAGGTGAGATGTCAAAATATGACAAAAAGGCAACTCTAACTCTGATTATGCTGATCTATTATTTATATGAATAAAAATGGACATTGATAATTAATAATATATCTTTCTGATACGAATTCTAAAATAAAATCTGAACTTATAATTAATCCAATAATGGATGTTTGATAACAAAAAAAATCACTGTTTCTACTTGATTTCTATAATATCATGCGATTGTCTATGACATAGTTTATGGCATCAATATAGCTGTTGTTTCTAATTAGTTCCTTCAAGGTTATGCAATTAATGATTATGAAACTGATGCCTCTTCGCTGTCTCAGATTTGTATCGATGTGCTTATGTGAATCCCATTTTGGTGCTGTATCTGATATACCCAATTATTTCATGCATCCAATTAATAGGCTGATTGTTGGCTCTTAAAGAGCACTACAAGTCTCTTGTGTAAACATATATATTATTCTGCAATTCTATTCCATATCTTTCCTTCACATCTTATTATCCTTTTATACTCCTATGTCTCAACCATAAGAGGCGCATCTCTTGGAAATGGAATGACCATTCAATTGGTCATGACCTTTAGGTGGGATTGATTATGGTTGCTAGACTATAATCGCTCACCCCCACTGCTTTCAAACTTTACTAATTTCTGCTTTATTAAATAATACGAATTGCTCACTGAAGTAATCGGCAACCTTCCATATCTCTGTATTTTGTCCTTAGCAGCCTTTAACAAGGATGAATGATGATTGGATGGCCTGGACGTGTTAGTTTTCTACAATTTGTCAATCTTTGACGTGGTCTTTGATTACACGAAGTAACCCTTTGCTGGCCACAATGATCACCCCAATATTGAATACACAGGAATAGCTTAGAAGGATCATAATCATTAAACTGTGCTTCCTTACTATCGTTCCCTTTGCTCATGGCAATATAAATACTAAAGTAGGTGAATGCCCCACCGATGTTATGGAAATATTCATAGTAATATAAATTGCACCTACTGCTTGAACGATTACCTCTAAAATTTGAACGCTAGCACGTCTTCATTCAGTCAATTCAGCTAGGCAATTAATATGAAATTTCCAGGGATAGCGCTGTCTGGAACTAATGTTTTACACCTCGGATTCCATCGAATCTCTATTCAAATGGAGGCGGCTTCGATGTAAGTAGAAGATATAATAGTTGCTAATTGTGTGGGTCCTGATATATATATATATATCCGATAATATTCATCTTTGCAAGCTGTCGAAAGCAGGAGTAATAGCTCTGACCATCAAGTCTGACTTATGAAATTATAGCTAATAACATGATAATATTAAACGCCAGATTGTTAGGACCATGGAAATCTATGGTGTAATGATAACCAATAATGACTTAGCCACTGAGAATAGTCAATTATTTCCATATTGGAATATTATGTGGATTGCCTTTGAAGATATCTTATCGATAGAGCAGGAATATGAACAGCTTTGATATTCACTGAAGAGTTGATAACACTCACACAAGTAGCAGACCACGAAATCGGAACAAGAGACTTTTAAATAAAATATATATAAATTTGTATTGACCATTGAATCAAGTCAAACCCACAAAGTATATAGATATGCACCTATATAAATACTATCAATCAATGATCTCCTGCAATTTCATCTCCGTAGGAGGCTTACGAAATTGCAAAAGCCTCTCAAGAGATAATTATCAAAATATGGGACATTACAAGTCCTCCCGCCCAAAATTGCTTGCCCTCAAGCAATCTGGTTCTAGGATCCAAAGTCAGCCTTAGAATTGAATCATCACGTTGATGCTGTGCTACTCTGATTTTAATAATCTGCTTCTCATACTCAAGCTGCCTCCGCCTCTTCTGGAATGCGAAGAAGAGTTCATTGTCTAAACTGAAATAGATATCATTGTTCATTCTCATACTTTGTCTTTTGAGTTATCTTCTCTATGGGGCTGAAGGATAATGCCATAATTAACTTCCCCTGAAATTGTGCTTCTCCTTATGAACTAGAAGATATCTCTTGTGCATGTAATGAAGTTTGCTTGGAAATTGTGTTGTTTAATTGCATATTATAACCTCCGAAGTCAGAATTGTAAGCAAATCTTGACGGGGCATAACTTTCACCCTGGTTATCGAAATTTTGCAAACTGTTTTTTTTATTTCTATCAAAATTTCGCAAGAAATCAGATTTTGCATGCAAAAATAAAATCTGGGTTGCCATTTTTTCACAAAATTATAAAAATCTCTAAGTTATAAACGGAAGATTTTTGGCATCCGATCTTCAAAACTTGTAAATTTTTCTTGCACATTGTTTTGGGGGGGAATACAATCAGCACTAATCTTTCTTGGGGGGCTCTCTGAATCAAGGGGGCAATCTAGGTGTTTCTACTTTTCAGTTTGTTGGTTCATGTGATCATGTCTCTCACATTAAATCCCTTCCATTTGAGTATTCTTCATAATCCTCCTAATAAATGGAAAATCAAATGTGGATATTGTGGAAAGAAAAGGCATATAGCAAAAGAATGTCGGTTTCGTCGAACTGAGGAACTGGAACAAATTCTTCTTAATTCGTGGTATTGCCTTACCTAATCCTCTAATTCCAACACAAGCAAAATATCATCTAGTCTCACTCAAACATCTTGTGAGACATTATCATTTGGGATGAACAATGTAGTCTGATGACTTGCATTGATATCTCATTACCCATATCACTTGTTGCTACATCTAAATCTGGTGTTGACTCATTCACGAGTTCTTGTGATTCTTTGTATCGGGACTTTGCTTTCATCATTCCAGATCCACCACATAGGGATGCATATCTACCAAACATCACATGCTTATTTGTAGAATCTTGAATTGCAGATTTGGATGACACCATTGAGGACATTCATCTTTTATTTGATGACAACTTTGATGAAGTTGCATCACCATTGCCATCTTTCGTTATTGCTCTTGCCTCGCCTACATTGGCTTCTATTGTGACAGATTGTGTAAACATTCATGAGTTATCATCATCTGTAGCAATATCAGATTCACTTCGGTCCAGACATAACCATTCATTCATGGTCCCTCTTCCAGAATCATCTATGGTACCTGATCCATCATATCAGCATCCGTCACACATCAGCATTGGCTTGGAGATATTTGAGCATCATTTTAAGGCATCATTGGCATCATTTCAGTCTTTAGATTATGTGCATGATTCAGAGACATTCACCTTACTTCCTTTATATTACTATTTGGAATAGGAGTTCACATTGCACACATTTGTGATGTTGTTTCTTCCCAAGGGGAGAACTGTTGTTCAGTGTTCGTGGATCATCTTCAGCATCTAGTGTTGAGCATCTACCAACACTACAAGCATCATTTTGAGGGGAGGCTGCATTGTTTCTCTTCTACTATCAGTTTTGGGAGGAAGCATTTCCTCACATGGAGTTCATCACTTCACATTTTCTGGGGGGGTCACATGACCTCTCTTTTCTCTCCTATGGGGAGAACATTCATTGTACTTTGCACTAGAAGTAGTCCTTGGGGAGTCATCATGAGTTCTCCATCTATCACCTATCTTCTTCACTTGTATATTTCATTTCATTGCATCATCTCTTTTTGGAGAGGGGTTTTTATTTCCCACTGGGTTTTTCTCCTTTACTCCACTTTATGAGATATTTGTACATGAGTACCTAACATGGCCTTGTAGCCGAGACTCATCATTAGTGCATACATTACTCCCTAGGTTGCACTTAAGGGCGGGTGTTAGTGTAAAAGGTGTTTTTATCTACCTAGTTAGCTAATCACCTATCTAGGACTGACCTATTCACACCTAGCTTAAGTTTACTTAGGCCTCTTTTGCTTTTTGTCTCACTTCATAGCATTGAGACATGTGTCCTCATGACTTGAGACACTTATTGGCACTTGCTCACCCACTTGTCAAGTGAGCTCACAAGTGTCCCACCTATAGAGGGGTAGTTAGAAGTTCAGTCCTACCTTCCTACCTCCTCATCCTTGCCTATATATGCAAGGCTTGATCATTGTATCATACACTCTTCATTTCATATTTGATAGTCATACTATTGTGCAATATTTTATTCACTTGTGGAAATTGTTTCATGCCCTCTTTGATCTTGGCATTCTCCAATAGTGGGGACTAGATTTTATTGGCTCACTCAAAGTTAGCCAATTACATAGATGCAGATATATTGGTGTGGCTACTGAGTACTTAACCAGATGGGTAGAAGCCAAGGCACTACTAGACAATACGACACTGAGCACGACAAGATTTATCTTGAACAAATCGTCACTAGGTATAGTATTTGTATTCAAATCACTAGTGACAGAGGAGGCCACTTTGTGAATCATGTCAATTGACTAATGATGACCAAGCTCCAAATATTTCACTCTCAAGCCCTACTATCTAAGAGCAAACAAACAAGCAAAATTGCAAAGTACTTATTTTGAAGAAATAGACTAGAAGGAAAAGTTATCAGCTTTTCTATGGGCCTATTGAACAATGTGTAAAGTAACTATAGGGCACATGCCTTTTCAACTGATGTATGGCCAGGGAGTGGTGGCCCCTACTAAGTACATGGTACCAAGTCTAAGAATTGCAGTGGAGAACTAACTAGGTGATATCAAAAGTCTAAAAGAAAGACTCTTTCAATTAAGCAAGCTTGATGAAAGAAGAATACTAGCACAATAGGCAACGAGGGAGATGCAAAAACAATGAAAGTATTGGCATGACAAGCACCTCTTGAGAATGAATTTCCAACCAGGTCAATTAGTTTTAAAATACAATGGTTGTAACAAAATCAAACCGAGTAAGTTCAAGGTAAGGTGGTTGCGACCCTTTAAAATAGGAGAAGCATTAGCGAATGAAGCCATAAAACTAGAAAACTTGGACGGTACCTTGATGAAGGATAGCATTAATAGGTCTAAATTAAAGCCGTATAGAGAAAGAAAAGGGTCCGCCCTTGCAATCAATATGTTGGATTGGATGACTAGTGAGAATGAAGCAGTTAACAAAAATGTAGTACTAGAGGAAAAGCCTGCTATCGAAAAGCCAAATGGAGTTTCCATAGCTCGAACACATCCACATTCAATAAATTGTTTGTTTGGGCCACTAGCCAAATGGATAAGACTATATGGCAACTGAAGATTACATGCACCATATTAGGGAAGAGAATGGGATACATTAGCTATGAATTGAACTCGGATGAGGCATGCCAAAAGCAATACAATAACAAGATAAAGAAGGAAGATTGTTACCAACTGGCAGAAGACTATTCAGACCTAGAGATGAACAAGGCCCAAATCTACGACCAATAATGATAGCTGAATATTACATGGTAGCAGAGCGATCAAGGTATGATGATGTCATAAGAGAATACACAGACAAGCACAATTTAATGCCACCATCAACAATAGCGCCATGCACAAACAGACTTTGGTGAACAGAACACAAACCTGTAGCTAGTCCATTCATATAAGGGGATGAAGTCAAATGGTGCCAACGAGGAAGATTTATCGACACTCGCCAAAATACACATGAAGGTATGAAAATGACTCCTATGGTTGACAAGATTCTTGAATTAGAATACATCAGAATTTGTTGTGTGAATGCATGCTATAAATGGCCATACAATTCATGTAAAGACACGAAATGGAAATAAAGCCAAAAGTAAAGTTAAAAGGCAAAAAAAGGGCATTGAAAAATGAAGAAAAAATAGATGGGAAAAAGCAAAAATATGATACTAGAAAATTAAATGCAAGTGAAAATAATGAAAAGGCAAGAGAAACTGTATGACAAAAGTCAAAATTACCTCATCGTACGACTAAAGTATCACATTGTACGATGGCATCAAGTATGCCTTTACTTGACGAAAGGAATGAAACATAACCTTGTGCGTACGGCAAGTGTGTGTGTGTTGTTAAATTGTAGTGTACAATCTCCATCAAATTGTAGCATACAGTCTCCATCAATTTGTAGCATACGACTTATCCCAACCTTCAAAATCCTTATCGTACAGTCCTCCTGGAAGCTCTTTGTGCACATCGTATGGTTGATCCCTATCTACATTGTATGACCACTTGCAAATCTCTACACCGTATGACCAATTACAAGATACAACTTTGGTGGTTCATGGCATTTTGCCTCTGCATCATATGAGATTCACCCTCTCTTCACATTGTACGACACTTTAGGAAACCATTTGTCTACATCATACAGCCAACTTACATTGTACAAAAGCACCCTTCAAACGGTCCACTCCTTTGCATTGTACGATGCCTCTTTAACTACACCATACAACGGTTCATTGCAGGTGAGTCATTCATCCTTTGCATCATATAGCCATCTCTAGGATATATAGTACGACACCTTCAACACAAGACATCTTGATTCAATTTTTGCACTCTATAGTCTCATAGTCGTCAAAAGGAGATATGTGCAACAAGCAACAAGGTATGGCATTTCTTTGTGACTAAGGTACAAAATTCTTCTATTTTCGGGGTATGACATAATGGAATTACCTATGTTGTATGATGAGTGAAGGTTGCACGGCTAAATAAGGTGCAAGCTTTTGAACAAATAATTCGTTATTATAACGATTTAGTGACAAGAAATTGGATCGTGTGGGTTAAATCAAGAATTCAAAAAATCCAGCAAGCATCTACAAACGGTAAGGAAAGAAAGGGAAGAGAGGAATGGATCACTACAGGCCAAAGATTCAAATAGGACAAAAAGGAGTAAAGGGAAAGAAGCAACCATCAACAAAAGACAAAAACACAGTTGATTCTATCTCTTGGGAAAGCTTGACAACCCTCGAATGTTGAACATGGTGGCTTAACAATCCAATTGATCACCCATTAGAAATTGCATTGCAGCATGCTCAAGTAGACAAGGTTGTCCAAATTCCATTTTTCAACTAACATGAATTTGAATCATATTTAAAACTCATGGTAGCCAACTATAATCGGTAAGAAAATAAATCGGTGATCAAATATATGAATTTCCCTGTAACCATTTCCTTTCAACTGATAGACTTTCAGAGGGTTCTTAGCATCCCATGTTCAAGAGCAGCTGTATCAAAACCTATTGTAAAAATAACACCGTGACAAAAGGAAGCATCCATTTGCAGGCTGTGTAGAATTGATTTGGCGTAGAAGGAAAAGGATACATTTGGCATTCAAGAAACAGAGGACTGCGAATGTTGAATGGTGATGCATAATGGATTTAATTAAATGCAGTTTGATGGGTGCCAACCGAGCATTGGATATTGTTGTGTGGATGGTCAATTATATGATCGACCTAAGTAAAGGAAAAGTTTACAACTGGGCGATGCTCTTGTCAAAATGCATGAGTTCTTATCCATGAAGCATTAGGATTTTTATATGACGCAACATGCCATCACGTTATTTCTTGATGCCATTCTCGTCCAAGTTCTTATAGCAAAAATGGGCAAATTTCAACTAGATTCTGAATTTGACTCCTCTTGGCCTATTGTCTTCAAATGGACTACATAGGGTATACAGACTCAGTTGGGTGGGGAAGCCAAACATGCACATACAAAATGAAAGCATATGGTGACGTAGAGGATACTAATGAGGGAGAGGATGAGCAAATTGATTTGACATCTACTTCGGGCACCACACCTAGGGACATTCCTTTCGTTGAAACTATTTCTATAGTCATTGGGGCAACAATAGATGCTCACTCTCCAATTGGAGGAGATCTTCCCACTATGGAGAACATTTCCATAGTCAATGACACTCTTGTTGCATCACTTCCAGCTGACTTGCCAGTCGAGGTTTCTGGGTAGATTGATGGATGGGGGAAAGTCGAGGCCTCTGAGCAGATTGATGGATGGGGGCAAGTTAAGGCATCTGAGTAGATTGATGGATGGCTAAAATTACTAGGGGCTCCTATTGATATAAAGGAATATCCTCCACTAAGCCCTCCACATCAACCAGAACAATCGACAGTGGTCCAACTCCCTACTGGAAGTATTCAACCTTGCACCACCTAGGAGACGACACATAGCATTGAGCCTCTACAAGAAGGTAATCCTTCCCTGATACAGCCTTTAGAGGTACAGGAGCAACCCACAAAGATACCTGAGGATTCGCCTATTCAAGACGATGATTCCAGTAGTCTTGAGGAGATTGCCATTCAAATTACGAAGCTAGGTCCGCAAGACCCCTTGGGTACCATTTAGAGGTATGTGCAAGACTTGGAACCGATGGCTATAGTTATGCAAGAGGTGGCGGACATTGCCAAACGAGTGGACAACACTCATTCCCCCCTGATCTTGCAAGAGGCCCATCGCATCCTGAAGTTTATGAAGGATGTCATGAGGAGTTCAAAAGAATCTTCCTTTCCAAAGGATGGCTCACAAACCAAACTCTTGAGATGAAAATAGCATGGCAACCTAACAAGATAACACCTTCATTTGGAGGAAGGGATGGTAAGGTGCTTACTAACTCTCTATGGCATGGAGACCATATTTGGCAAGTCTTCTATCTCCTACAACACCATTTGGTTTCCCATAATCAGCTTAAAGAGCGTGTGGATGAATCAGTGTGGATTTTTCACAACAGTTACATGCTAAAGCCGATGAGCTTACCAAGAGATTTCAAGACCAATTAGCTCAACAATCACGCCTCACCAAAATTGAAAAGGCTAAATTGACAATGAAAGAACAAGAATTGACTGGGAAGATGGAGAAGGATAGTCAGCTTGCGAACAAGGATAAGTAGCTTGCCGAGTTATAGTTGGAAAATGAGAAGACCAAGCGCCAATTGGCTGAGGTAGTTCAACTAGTGAAAACCACTTGAGAGTGAGAACTCTTAGCTGCCATCATCTGAAGCTTTGCACAGAAGAAGTATATAGGTTGCGCTAGAGCATCTCCCAGCAATCCACGTTGTCCTCCTCAATCTATACACCTCCAGGGACGTCTTCTCAACCACCCCCTCAGTAAATATTTTGCTCATTTTATTCAATCTTCCAATTTTGTTTCCAATCATCTGGAAGAAGACTTCCTTTTTGGGAGGGCTGACGTAGTTAACAAAAAGGTTTTATTAGTTTTATCTATAGCCGACATAGTTAGTTCTCGAATGTAAACAGTTGGAAGTTGCCAACGGTTGGTAGTTCTCAGCAACCGTCAGCCACCTTATATACTCCTATTGTAATTGAGAACGGGGATTGCATATATGGAAATTTCCTGAACAAAACTTGTATAGCTCATGAATTAAATATATCGAGAAATCATTGTGTAATTGCTAGTATGAATTCTTATAGTTTCTGGCATTTATTATATTGTTTATTTTGTGATAATTAAGCAAGTAGAATTAGGCAGTAAACACAAACTACTTAACTGGTTAAACCTCCATTAGAATTTTACTACCCCGGGTGATATTTTAGTCTTAGATATTGAGGTATCCCCTTGGGAACTGATATTTCCCAGGCTCACTAACAAAATGGTTGTTATTCAAGTTCAGAAATAAAATACAAGTTTGGTTCACTGGAGATCTTTCTCAGATAGGGAAAATTAGTTTTTTAACAGGCTTCTCACAGAAGACAATATGTTTTACTAGCATGGCTTTTCCTTTCCAATGTAGGGCTTAACAAACTTGAACTACCATTGAAACGGTCCTGTTGTGAGAAACAAGGAGTCAGTTTAATGATGCAATCCACACCTTGGGATCTATGCAACATACTCAAAGATAGTGGTAACATCAGTCAACAGCACTTGCCAGAAAATAAATGGTTTGAGTGACGAATGTTAAACATCCTAGAGCAGACTTGCTCCTACCCAGGATCATAGCATCCTTGAATATATAAGGCATAAAAGATCCCCTTCATCCTTTTGATGTGTTTGTTGGGGCAAGAGTGTTCAGAATCAGTGATTTAATAATATTCTTGAAAGATCTGACAAGCATCACAACTTTTTATTAACCAATTACATTATGTGTCTGAAAGGCCTTGTGACACCTGGGGCCTATCTGGAGGACTTGTCTGGACCTTTTCCTCATCTAGATAACAACCAAGTAAACTTACCAGTCTAGGAAGGACGTGCTAGTCACATAAGGTATTCTTTCAAATGGTAGGAATCGTGGAATAAAGAACAAAACACTTGGAAACAAGTGCAGGACATTGAATTACACACAAATATTAGCAAGGGAAAATAGGCCCATTTACTTAGAGCTCTGCATGGCTATTCCGCATGAATGCATATTTTAAATGCATACAGAGACTCTATAACTGTTTGTAGAAGTTGAAGTCGGTATGTGAAATCCCTCCAATAATAGGCAACTAATAGCTCTACAACAAGAGCAGGCATAAGTCTTAGACGTTGTCTTCCAAAAAATGACAAACTCAAGATTCTGAGGAGCCAAAGTTGCATAAGTGTAAAAATTAATTGCAAGACTAGAACTGCATTTGAGGCACAAAGTACTGGGATGGCTGATTCTTTAACAGGGTTTAGCAGTGAAGACAAGATAATGTTCACAGAAGCTATATGTGCTATGTGCCAGGAAAACAAAGTAAATTTGCATACTTTTTGGTAGTGTAAAACAGCCATAACATTGGAATGGATTCAAGTAGAAAGCAGCAAGATAAGTTATGGTCCATTGCAATAGAAAGTAGGGCTACTAGATGTGTGGATGATCAGTTACTACAGAAAAAAATGGCAACTGTGTGTTTTACTGTAATTTGTCTCCTCCCAATAAGAAGATATAATCAAATTTCCATGGGGTTAACTCTCCTTTAAAATTAGGAGATTGACTTCATTTAGGAGAGAATTCCAACTCTCTCAGCTTTGTGATTGAATGTCTCTAAAAGAAAAGCAACTATTTACATTTTCTCTTACAATGCTGAGTTTATAGAGGAAGAAGGAGAAAGAGAATCTAAACTGAGTTTAATATTCACAGCACAAACCTTGCCAAGACATAAGCACAGTGCCACTCTCTGTAATTCTCCACCAGAAAGATTTACAACTTCTTGATCCATGAGCTGTTCAATTTGAAGGGGCTTCATGACATCAGTATTGAACTGAGGATGTGTGTATGAATCACGAATCTTTTGGTGCAACAAATGCCTCACAGTTGACTGAAACTTCGGGCTGATCTTCTGTGGCTTATATGAGACATTAAATTCAGGTATCTCCACCTCTGAATTTTCAACTGTATCTGGCTTCAACAAGCCAGCCTGCAATAGAAGATAGGTTAAGAATTTAAAATATATATGAGATACAAGATTAAAAATCTTGAAAAATCACCACTGATCTGCCCTTGAATTCAATTGATCCTTCCAGTTTTATGTCTGTAACCAAAATTAGGGCGACCAATATAAAGCAATGTGCATACCAGCATGCGTATGAAAGTAGTCTTTCCCGTTCCATTTTCTCCCAACATTACAACAATCTGAGAATCTGTAAATTCTCCCTCCTTTACGCTAAGCTTGAAATCACCCAGAGTTTTTGACATGCTTGGGTATCTGTACCGTGCATAGCTTTTTATTTCTTCTGCACTTTCTTGAGGTGTCTCGGCAACCTGCAAAGAATAAAAAAAATGATAATCTCATTGCAGTGAAAAGAAAAAGAAAGTTGTAGTCATATGCTTGTTCAAAATTTCACCTTGAATGTGAGTGATTCATCTCGAAATCGAAGATTTTCAGTGGGAACAAACCCAGCCAAAAAGATATTGATGCCTTCTCTTACTGAAAATGGAAGCGTTACCACCCCATATACTCCAGGCTTTCCATAGAGGCAGCAAATGAAGTCCGACAAGTAATCAAGGACACTAAGGTCATGCTCAACAACAATAACATAGCTGAAAAATCCAGTACACCCAAGCATCAATGACAGTTGTGATTAACTAAACAAGCAAGCTTGTAAAGCTATTTGGTTCAAGCATTAAAGATAGACTTTACCTGTTAGGCCTAAGCAGAGATCGGACTACTTGTGCAGCTTTAAGTCGTTGCTTTACATCAAGATAACTTGAGGGCTCATCGAACATATATATTTCAGCATTTTGAATTGCCACTACCGCAATTGCAAACCGCTGCAATTCCCCTCCAGATAAATCACCAACATTCCTGTCAATAACCTGATTCAAGTCAAGATCAGCGCAAACTTCAGATTTCACATCTCTTTCATCCTTTTGGGAAAGCACTTCCCCCACATTCCCTTGTACTGCCTTTGGTATGTGATCAACATATTGAGGTTTGATTTTCGCCTGCTACAACAACAAACCCATCAGTGACTGTATCTGCAAATAGTGCCTAAAACAACAAAATGGTATACAATATGTAAAAGTTACCGCAAAAGTAGAAAAGCATACTATGAGCATTTATTACTGGCACATTAACATCTGAAAATCTTATTAGTACACAACCTGTA
>VDFB02083158.1:0-19728 GCA_007258455.2 Sequoia sempervirens
GAAACTTGATTGGATTAAGAAAATTAATTAGGATTAGGGTCCTAAATGATGGATTAGGAATGGATTGGGATGATGTGTGGATTGGGATGAAGTGGATTCGATGATTGAGGATGATTAGGGAAAGATAAATGATTAGGATAATTAAGGGGATAATTAGGATGATTATGGATGATTAAGATGAGGTGATGAAAATAAATGATTAGGATGAAGAGGGATGATTAAGATGATTAAGGGAGGTGGTTAGAATGATGATTAGGGATGATTAGAATAATTAAGGGGGATTATTAGAATTATTACGGGTGATTAGGTTGGTTATGAATGATTACGGATGGTTAGGATGAGAAGGATGAGAAGGGATGGTTATTATGAGAATGGATGATTAGGATGGAAAGGGATGATTAAGATGGGATCATGGAAGAAGGTTATTGAGATGATTGGAGATGCTTAGGACAAGATAGATGAGTATAATGGAAATGGATTATTAAGATTATAGGGGATAATTAGGATGCTTATGAATGATTATTATGATGTGGTTAAGATGATTAGGATGATTGGTATGAGGAAGAATGATTAGGATGAAAAATAATGATTAGGATAAAAATGGGTGATTTGGATGAATATGAATTATGTGATGAGGTGAGAGATGATTAGGATGGAATGGGATGATTATGGATGATTAGGATGGGATGATTGAGATGATTAGAAATGATTATGATGACTAGGATGGGATGATTGGTTTGACTTGGATATGATGTGGATAGCTTGACTTGGAGGACACTTAGACTTGTTTGGTTTTTCAAGTATTTTGATGGTTTTGGGTTTTTTATTTTATTTTTTTGGATTTTATGATTAAGAATGAAAATGCATAATTAAATAATGCAAAAAGACAAAATCCTATGGCTCAATTTGGATAAGTTTCACCTTTTGGATTTTAGTAGGGAAGGTGATCTAAACATTCAATTACATAAGACACATGAACAAGCCTAACTCAAGTGGGATTATCAATCCTCATTGGCACAAGGCACCACAAGAAAAAATGGCCAAAAAGTCTCAACTAGACTTTACAAGCTCAATTAGGGGTATCCTCCATATACCAAAAGGGTACGTGAGGCCTAATCCATACATGAAAGAGAATACTACCAAAAAACTGGGAGGAGAGGATAACCCACTCTCCACCTTCACTTATCTAAGGTATAAAGTTCTTAGAGGCTTAGCCCAGATTGACAATATTCCACTTCCAAGAGAGGTGTCTTTCGATTCACCCCATTCTTTATACTCCGTTGGAACATGAGAGTTGAGGTCATCCCCTAGGGTGATGAAATCCCTAGGAAATCCCCCTAAAAAGAAAACAAGATCACTTATTTATGATCCTCAAGATCACACTAGGGTGCAAGAGGAGAGTATATGCACATGAATCTTGGGGATTAAAAGACACTTCTTTATTTTGAATATCAAATCCAAATGTGAATGGTTAATTTTAAGTCTAATTTTGAATGTGCAAAAAAAACACCAAACGGATTTATCCAAATTAGAAATGGATATCAAAATGGATTCCTTATGATATTTTGATAATTTAAAAAAAAATGCTAAAAAATGATTTTGTATGAACAAGTTATGAGAATTTGAAATTGAAAAGAAAGATGGACTTTGACTAAGTGCACCTAATTTTTGGAGAATAATCTAGAAAATCCACTTGCACCATAGTGAAGAGCTCTGATCCATCTTTCCAACACCTTTGAAATTCCAATATGTGAGGCAAAAGTTATGCTTGTTTTCGTGAAATTGCTCCTTTAGGGGTGTGCATAGGAAGGGGGGTTAGACTTTAGCCCTTAGGCACCTGAGTTAAGCCCCCACATGATCGAGGGCTAGAAAATCCTATGACCTAGCCCCTAGGAACCTAGCACCTGGTCACCTAGGTGACCAGGGGCTAGCAATTAGTGCTTGGTACTGCTTGATAGCTCCATGTGACTAAGACTTGTGACCAAGTGTTGCAGATTAGTGAAGCCCCTGGTTTGTCATATGACCAAGGGTTGAAAGTTTTGAAAAAGTAAAATAAAAATAAAAGTTGCATAATTTAAAAAATATTTAAAAACAAGAAAGGAATTTTAATCTTTTAACAGTCACCTGATTTATATTTAATATAAAATATCTTTTATTTTGTTTTAAAGGGTCTCGCGGGTGTATGAGCCCATAGGCTTTTTAGGCTATGCTTGTGTATACATCATGGGTGTATACGCACAGGTATAAATAGGTGAATACCACCATTAAAACCCCACTGCCCAAGGTGCATATGCAAAAAAAATTAATTAAAAAATCACCTTGATAGATATATGACTGCACACTATATATACAATATTTATTTATATATATAAAATTTTGTTGGCGTGTGTATACTTGCGATGGTGGAGGGAAATTTTTTGTGTATATATACTTATAAATAATGTAAATACCTCTACAACCTTTGTATATGCACCCAATATTTTTAACCTCCAATATATATACGATGTATATCTGCTAAGTCTGTAGACAGGGTCTTACAATGGGCCCTAAGGAGGCCTAAATTTTTTTATTTTTTTTTCAGTAAGCAAAATATAGAAAATTTTATATCAAAATTTGTCTCTCGGCCTTCCTAAGCACAATCGTGAGGTTATTTTCGTGATTTAGGGCTCCTATAAAAAGTTGATTTTTTAAACCTCTTTTGTAAAGGCCTTAACCTGCAAGATCAAACTCACAAAAACTCACAAGGACAAGTGTTATATGTAAAGATTGATGTCAGGTTCACAAAAATGTATGCATGCAAATGATATAAATGAAATATGCATAAAATAGCTTAAATCAAACCAAATACATGCAAACCTTAGAATATCAAGTGTAGTATGTTGATGTGTTGATAGCTTGGATGTGGTTGCTCATGATTCCAATAGCATGATGATATGATCAAGATGATTCCATAGAAATTTTAGTAGCATAATAGTAGCATAAGATTGGATATTTCAAATGGGATAGAAGGCCTCTCATTTATATAATTCCATAAAGTAAATCAAGGTCCAAGATGCATTGAGTGATGGATGGCTAGGATTGGTTGAGGATTAGGGTTGGGATCAAAGTTATAGTCATGTGACAAGTGCCACATGAGGGATAAGGTCTAGGATTAGGATTAGGATTAGGGAAACATCCTTATATGGATGGATATGATTAAGAGGTTAAATGAGATGAATGGATAGGATGAAAAGTTAGTTTGAATTTTGGCTAGGTGTCTAGGTTCAATGAATCTAGACAAGGAGTTAGTTAGACATGTCAAGGGAACACTTGTCACATGAGGAAAATTAAAATTATGATCCATGTGAGCAAGATAAAGTGTTAGGATTAAATTGAAAAGAATTGAGGAATAAAGTGGAATTAAATAATGGAAGAAAAGGTAATAGGAATTAATTAGCCTAAATTAATTAATTAATTGAGATCAACTAATTAATTTAGTTAGAGGATTTGGAATAAGGCTAGATTTAAATAAATAAATATGATATTTATTTAATTAAATATTAGGATAGGTAAAGTCAAGTGTGGTTAGATTAAGGTCACATTTCAGGTGTCTACACTAAGAATGGGTCACTTAAATTGCTAATTTTCATCTTTTTGAGGTCAAAGAAAAGGACTTGAAGCTATTGAAAATTTTCTTATGCATCTCCCCAAACCCTAATGGTAACAAAATGGTATTAAAGGTAGATAGGTTAAGTATGAAATGGTTTCCCACTCCACTAGGGATGTAGAAAGTAAACATTGAGAAGGATTCAAAAGGAAAAGGTAGGGTGTGGGATAACTATATCATAAAGTATGTAACTAGGTGAATTTTGATGGATTCTCTACTACCATCATTAGGTCTATGATAATTGATAAAACACAAACTTATATTGACAGTGGGGTTGAATCAATATAGATCAAAATTTTCTTTTCTCAACTTAATCATGCACAACAATATTACCTCAAAACTTAATTATCCATAGCAATAACATACATGCAAGATCTAGCAATTAAGAACATAAGAAGAATAGGAAATTTTATGTGGAAACCCTTATGGGAGAAAACCATAGCAAAATATTGCTTATATAAATATTCTTACAAATTTTGTAGGCACCAACCTAGTGGAGACTCCAATCCCCACCACTGAGCACCAACCCAGAAAAAGACGCCAATATAATCTAATAAGAGACACCAACCTCTCGATTTCCTCAATTAAGAGGCTCCAACATTCAAATGAATAAGATGATAATTTTCTTATAACTTCCTCTTAGATTTTCCCTTAACAATTGCTCACAAATTTGCAATACACTCACTCATAAATCTGCAATATAGTCTTCAATATATCTGCTCATAGAAATGTCGTGATCTTGCTTTTATTTCTTTTTTCTTCTCATGAAATTGATGCTAAAGACCTCTCATAAATTTTCTCACATATCTCTTGTAAATATACTCACATATCACTTGTAAATCTACTCGCATATCTCTTATAAATCTTCTCACATATCTCTTGTAAATTTGCTCAAATATCTTTTTATTTATGCTCTTCACATGAATAATAATCCTTAAAATTGATTTCTTTTAATCCTCTCGCAAACTTCTATTTACACCTTCTAAAATGCCTCTTCACCCAAGAGAGGCAACTCCTCCAGGAGGGGTCGATCCACTTAGCAAAAATAATTTTTATTTATTCATTTTATTTACCCAAGGATGGGCACACCATTCTAGGGAGTCGTCCCACTTTGAGAGCCCCACAAATAAAAATAAAATAAATTTATTTTTTAATTTAAACATCCCCAAATGGGACAGATCTATGAGAGTGGTCATCCCAAAAAAAATTATTTTGTTTTGCATTTCTAAACTCCTCCAAAGGGGCTAGACATGGGTTGGACCATGTAGAAAATAAGCCATCATTTTTACAAATTAATCATCTCACCATCGACATGACCTTTGACATCAATGACAATATTTTTACAACAATAATGATATTAAATCTTGGGATCTATGGAGATTTTGAGGATAGCATACTAACAAAAATTGTCAATCATTTAAATGTGTCAATAATTAATTGTTTATTATCTCTTCTATGTAAAAAAACTGCCCTCATTTTTAAAGGACTAATAGACTTCAAATTGGGGATAGAGAACTAGCCCTAGATTTTTCAAAAGATCAAAATTTTGCACTACTATCATAAGAATTACAAACTTACATGGCTTTTAGAAAATGTTGGTTCCTTCATGGAGACTTTATCCTCCATAATATGGTTGGAGGAAAATAGGTGGCTATGACTAGGTTCCTTGATGACCACAAATGTGTGTTATAGTTTAAGCATTGAGGCCTATCAAAAACATTAAAAAGAGACAAAGAAAATAATAACTTAGGATCATTTAAAAAACAAAAAAGAGTTTAAATAGAGAGAAAATAGACAAGAAAGTGTGGCCCATATAGCCCATAAAATTAAAGGATTCTATTTTTAAATAATAGTTTTATATATGTATTATAAAATCACATTGGAGTTTACCATAATCATTATGGGAATTTACCATGCTCTTGACAAAAGGCATGGTTATTTAAGGTCATGTGCCCTCTTCATCAATTTAGGTAAAGGTAGGTCCCTATGATTGAAAATCCCATTTGGGAGCACACTTTATTCCAAAACAATGAATAATAGTCTTTGATATTTTTCAAGAGATGGAATATGAAGCTTAGTTCTAAGGGTGGAGGAAGTTGTTAAGTATCCTAGAATAAAGAGGGTAAACTCAATTATGGTGCACTATTTTCTTGAGATTTTGATCCATTAGTGAAAATCATTTTTTTTCCTTGGATTGCAGATTTTTATTGGAAAAAAAAATCCCTTCCTATTTTGATGAGTCAAATTTCTTCAAAAATTATAGATAAGGTTCATTTGCTTCTGATTCTTTGTTGATAATGAAAAATTCCCCTTTAGTTAAGGAAATGGGTTTTTTCATAGCAATGTGGAAAATTTTCAATGACAACATAAATAATAGTAGGGATTTAATTAAGGTGATTACATTTCCTTCAACTTAGGTAAACAAGTTGGGTTTGTTGGCATAGAAGGTTGACACCCCATATTCACACTATTGGCCTTCCCTTAGTATGAGATGAATATAAAGGTAGTGTTGGATAAGGATGGTAGTTTCTATTGAGTGAGTTTTTCTCATTCTCCAATTTTTAAGTGGATTATCCTTTTCAATATTCTTCTAGAGTTGCAAAATGTTTATAGTTCTAAGGCCCAATTATCATAACCATGATTTCTTATAGAGCTAGGGATGGGTTAAATTAATGTTCTAAAGTTGTTAAAAGAGTCAATAATATATGATAAGTAGTTGATGGTAGAGCTATCTAGTATAGGAGAACTTGTATGTGTTGTAAATTTAGGATAACTTGGTGGAGTTGAACAAGTTTAAGGAAACATTCATGGCACCCTATGCTACTAAACCTATTATTAGATGGAGTTGGTATTATCGAGTGGTGTTGGCCATGTATATGTTTGGGGTTAATAAAATCCACACTTCTACTAAAGACTATAATAGATAGTATACCAATAATATACACTATAAAATAAGATTCCCTATATCCATAATGTATAGAAATAATATAATCACCTATAATGTAGTTCAATACCATTCAATACTTCTTGTAAATGAAATTATTCCATGAAATATCTCTAACATGGGATCCCAATCAAATAGAATAGTATCCATATAAATGGCTTACTTTACAAGTATATTTAGCTCGTATATACATACTTGGTCTCCCTAGATAATAATAATGCAAGGTTTAACCACTAATATCAACATAGGAAAACTCACTACCCATTATAATTAAGTCATCAAGTCCTCCATTCTGATTGGATATATCATAACTAACATATTTAATTAACGAGGACATGCTTCAATTTTGGCATCTCTATTATCCCATTTACAAAAATATCATTTGCCCATGCATATATTGTCCCTCCTTGAAATGTTTAGTCTTTGAAACATAAGAATCATCTAAAAAGTGAGACTTACTCAAACCATTACACACATGGCATGATGCTTTATCATCCAACCATTTGCATGTGATTTTAGTTGGTGACAGTGCTTGATTATACCTTTCTAAAATTTATTCTCCCTATTTCATAGTTTATTCCATTCACATCCATATTTATTTATCACTTACCTTCATATATAGCCATAGTGATTACTTCTCTAATTCCTTATATGTCCTTAGTTGTTGCTACGCCAATTTATTGTATGTTCCATAATGATTACTCATTTCATTCCATGCATGTTTGTATTTGTTCCCTTAATTACAAGTGATCATAATTATTTCTCCCTTGATTACATCTATGACCATAGTATTTGCTCATTTTATGTGCTTTTTCATGCCTCCATGATTGTTACCACTCATAATGATATGATATCTATACACTACACCCTCAATCTCTTTTTGTGCTACCTTTTCAACCATTTGTTCTGCTATTTTTTCCTCTTCAACCTATTTACCCTCGTATTCCTTCATCTTTTGATTAGTTTAAGCATCCCTTTCTATTTTTCATTTATTTATACATTTTATTCTTCTTTATATTCTTCTTTGCAATTTTCAAATTAATCCTCATGTTCTACCTTTACCTTGCTTTGTCTTTATAATGTAAAATATATTACATTGTTACCTTCTTTTCCATGTAATAAAGTTTCATCTTGTTTTGTGCATTAATATTGACCATTCACAAAGTATCTAATCAATTATATACAATTTTTATACCATCCATATCCATAAAAAATTGTTCGCAAAACATATTGTTCACAATGAGCTTTAAATTTTTGCAACGAAATTTTTGGATTTGATTGCGTAAATTTTTTTGCATCAATGTTTCAGATCACACTCCATGATCCATCATCAAGATGAAAGCAAAGAGCTTTAATTTTTTTTAAACTTGAATATTCTTACCATATATTTGAGTCTCCTTTTTGTTTGAAACGACAATTGCCAATATTGATGATGTTATTCTTTAATCTAAGGTTTATGGATATACTTATTTAAATCCCTTCATGAAACTACAATATTAAATTTCCCTCTTTGGAGCTAAATTGAGCTCTCATCTTCCAAATTTTCATCATTATCACTATCATAATCATTATTTTATTCTTCATCATCCTCATCTAAGTCTATATCCTCCACCTTTTCATCCTTTATTTTTATTGTCCTCATATGAACCATTACCATTCACCTCTTCTAATCATCTTCACTATCCACATTCTTTTATTCCTCAAAATTTTATGCTTTTAAAATAAAATATTACAACTTTAAAATTATTTACTGTAAGGGGAGCCAAATCACCTCACATATTAAATTCATTAGAAAATTAATTAATCAACAATAAAATCCCAAGACATAAAGAGTTAGGATTGGAAATAGTAAATATTAAACTAAATTTAAAAATTAAATAAATTTAAACATGTTAGTTAGATTTTGAAGGTGGGAAAACAATGTGGAAGATATTATAAATTGATTTACCATAACGCTAGAATTTTACGTCTTAACCAAACAAGTGTATTAGAATCTATAAATTGCATGTGTTTCACTTCGGTTCAAATCCACACATGTGGAGCTAATCTTCATCCTACAAAATTGAATTGGTACATGTAACTAAACATGTACATACATGAATAAACTAATAGAAAATTGCTTATTAGAATTTGGTTACCTCAATATTTTGACACCTAAAAGGAATCTATTGAATCATGAGGATCATGTTCTCCTTGGTCAAACCCCTAGTTGTACATATTGACAAGAACAAACAAGTGTGCAATAGGCTTGGGATGTGTATGCTAATGTGATACTCTAATAATGTAGCTATGTTTCTCTTGTAAATGCTCTATGACAATTATCTTGATAGCCCTAGAATGCTCCTAGATGATAGATTGCATATTTTAAAATGAATGAATAGATGAATATCTTTAAATACAACATAGGACATAAATCAATACAAATGTGAACTAGTTGGCTCATAATAGCTAGTGAAAAGGTTGGCAAGGAGTAAATTTGAGTTTTGGCTTTTAAAAGTTCAAGGTTTGGATTCACTACTCTAGAAATGAGCTAGATTAAGTCTAGACCCATGAACTTGGTCTATGGAAACGAATAGGGAATTGATGGATTAGAATTGAATCTTTAAGGATGAATGATAATGGGATGGGGATATAAGGATGTCATGATCCAAATTCATGTAAAAATACACCACTTTTAGACTAGTTAGTGTATCAAGAATACTCTAGTCAAACTAGGCGCAAAATATGAGGGGAAAGGGCATGGGTATTCAATTTTCATAATTACATTTTTCTCGCACTTTGATTTGCATGCAAAATACTAGTCATATGCATGTAGAATTAAAACAATCATTTGACATATAAATTAAATAATTTTTAAACACTCAAAGAGATACACATTTTCTTGAAGTGTATAAATCATTCTTGAATTCTTATCACAATGAGTGCTCCGTTGGAAATCTGCAAAAAATAATCATGTAATGAGTTACATTTTCCACCACATTTAAAATAGGTAGTAACCAAAACTTTCTTGAAAAAGGAATTATCCTTGAAAACAATAAAATTAAAAAGGAAAGGGTTAAGGGATTTCAATTGATATAGAAAGTGGTAAAGCTCTAATGAAGTAAAAATGTAAAATAAATTCAAGTAAATAGAATTGGTAAACCTCCCCTAAAGTTGGTGTAACGTACTACCCTTCTATGAAGTAAAAATTTATAATTTACACCATATGAGTAAATAAACTAATTAACAATGCCATTGCAATAAAAGTTTTCTTTTCTTTATTGATAATTTCCAATCAATATGCATAACATATTACAACATGAATTCATTTTCATTTCATATAATACATCAAAGAAAAAAACATACATTTACAAACATATCTCAAAGAGATTTAGAACAGATAGTTGTAAGATGGTTCAGGATCCTTCCTTTCAAATCTTGGTTCTTCTACCACCTGCTATGGAGGAGAAGCATCACTCGGGTACTTTTTTGCCAACCATAGACTCATAATGCGGTCCCCCGCACATCTATCATTCGATAGATGGCCCTTCCTTTCGACGAAGAGATTAGTAGAGTAACTGCTAATGACAACCAACTAAGCATAGTGTTGTGTCCTACATAACTAGAACTTGTAATCCCACAATCTCTATCTAGCATGTAATACTGGATCACGGTGAACTAACAATGGAGCCAAAGGTCATCACACTACTTTGGCCAAAGTGTTTCATTTAGTATGTTCTACTGAGGCTCATCTATCACATACACTACTCAGGGCCAATTTGACTTCATGCTATCTTAAGCTACACAGGTATTTCCTTCAATGGATATTCCATCATCATAGATAACCTACTACCATATTAATCTACTATGAATAAACCTAATTAACTAGTAAGTTCACAAGCTAGGTATTTCCATTCAATGGATAGTCCTTCATTCCAAAGATAACCTATATACTTGGATAACCCTACTTACAAGTAAGTAAAAACTCCCTCCCATACTATATTATCTCTCCTAGGAGTAAAGACAAGCTTTCCTAGTTAAATCAATAACTTAGTTAAATACACCATATGTGCTTTACATGTTCAATCATACCTAGTATATAATACCTATGATAAACACCCATCTCCTACTATGGAGTACTTAAAAAAACAATATGAAAACAACATAAAAGCTTTAACTTCCTTTTCAAAATAATCTACATTCTCTTAATGCATAAATAGGAAAAGATATCTCAACCATGCATGCAAGACACATCAATCAAAGTAAAATAACAAAGAAGAAGAGATCCTCATGCCTGTTATCACTTATCCAACTAAAGACAGGAATGCAGCCCTTTCCAATCAACAATTAGCTTGATAATCAGCTTCTCACAAACAACTCTATCTCACTTGTTGATAGCTTACTTCTCTTCAACAACAATGATACTTCTCACTCATAAAAGAATACTCTTTATATCTCACTCATAAAATAAGACAAGTATGGTTGGTAATAACTCAAAACTAATGAACTGCAAAAGATGTATATTCTCTTGGGGAAAGAATGTGTCCCTCACAAATGAAATGGTTCATCTATTTATAGAGCAACTAAGCAACCTCAAAGCCTATAGTTTAGGCATGCTAATGGAAAACAAGATTCATGCAAATCAATACATGAAACCTATCAGAAAAGGTGGCGAATTCTCAAGCTAATACTCAGCTTATTCACCTACAAGTCGACTTGTTTTGTGACAGCAACCTAAAGACTAATTCAATCAGCATATGCACAATTCAAATTTTCAAATAGAAAAGACTTCTACAACAATTTAGACTTAAAGTGGTGCCAATTCCAATTCATATTCCTTCATATTTGGTGTGGTAAAACTTAGTCAATTCCCATTTTATGACAATTGGTTTCCATCGATCCAAAAGGTGAATGAATCAACTTGGTAGTTTAATATGTTAGACAAATTCAAGCATAGACTTAATTAAGGCGTTGACCAAGTCAAGTATATAATATACAACAATATCAAATGTAATGCAATGTCTCATATCACATTCCATTCATTATGATAATTGATTTCCATTAACAGTCTAAGCTATTAAATCGGCCTCCATTGACATAGTCAATGTCGACCTCCATCTCATAGTCTCTATTGACTACAAAACAACCTTTAATATATCGGCTTTAATGAATAAGAGATAGTCAATCTCTATAAACACATATAATATGTTTAATATATATATTATTATATATATACATATATATTTAAACACTAATGTATTTATATATATATATTTCCATTAATATATATATATGAGTACAAACAAGATAGTACATAATAAACACATTATATTGAATGTATGCATATATATGTATAAATGTATATGCATCTATGTACACGTATGTGTAGGTATATCTATATCGATGCATTCATATGAGAATATCCATTCGCCAACGTACGCATGTATCAATATACATATACATATGGATACGTGTATATACTATATGTATATATATATGTTCACATCCTATTCACATATAGCTATTCATGATTACCATCATATTGATAAGTGTTTACGTGTGGTACATCTATACATATGCATATACATTTCGTTAGATCTCATTAACATACATGTGCATATATGTAAAAATACTTCCACGTACATCCCACTTGTCAATATAATCATAATAGCACAAGAATATCTCACAAGCTCAAATAGAAAACATCACCTAATGCATGCAAAAGTAAACAAGACTCTCAAATGTAGACATATGACTAGGGATGAGGAAACATCTGTAACCCCTAGGCCCGACTCAACTCAATCATTCTAATGTGGTGTGTATATATGCTCAAATAGTTTTCTTTTATTGGTTACCCAACCAAGATCTTCTCCTGAGTGATACTTCCCCTCCCCCTGTAGGAATGGAACATATACCTCAGAATCCACTAACACATGCACATGATAGTCAATTGTTCATAACAATAGACAACATACATAACATCTCCAAAGTTAGAATAATAATAATTCAATAACATTTTATTCACAAATATGCAATTTTTCACCATGAATAACATCAACTGAGGTAACATCAAATGTGACAACACCAAATGAGATAACATTCATATTGATAACAAAGATTTTTTGCCGTTTATTCATCCTCTAGAATCCTCATTTTGCATTCAATTTACCTATAAAGTAATAGTAAATGGTAACTTCTGGCGGGGTGTAACATGCTCCCCTCTCATGAATCATGGAGTATCAATGATCTAAGGTATTGATAAAACATATCAAATAACAATACATTTTTCAATAACTCTCAAAGCAATGGAGATATGAAATTTACATTTGAATTTCTGTAAGTCCTCCCAAGTAATTGAGCCTTTTGTGTATTGTTCCACTAGACTTTAGCTGTTGCCGAAACCTCTACGATGTTACACAGTAAAGCATGTATTCCCTAGCACCATATTGAAGTTGAGAGTTTACTTTATAGGGTCCATACCTATAAAGCAATCAATCAAGATTACATGATTATCCTGAGTATATACTTTTAAGATTTGGGACCCACATGGAGGACATTATGCGTGCGGCAGAGGTAGTGGCAATCGCGATGCGATGGGATCTTTGGATTCATCTCCTAGAATCTCGAGAAGGTCCAGTAATCGCGGGGCTAACTTAGAAGACTTTCAAATTAATGGAGCTTTTGTGAGGTTTCACTCTCAACAATACTTTGTCACCTAAGGCAAAATTATGAGGCACTCTCTTAGCATCAGTGCAACTTTTTTGTCTATCGTTAGCTTCAACTAACCTTTGCTTAACGACCTTAATTTTTTCATCCATTTTTGGCCCAAGACTCACATGATCCTCAATTTTATCCCAACTTATAAGAGTTCGACACTTATGACCATACAAAGCTTCGAAAGGAGCCATCTTTATTGCAAAATGATAAGAGTTATTGTAAGAAAATTCAACTAAGGGTAAGTAATCTTCCCACTTGTACTGCTGATCCATGCAATACATCCTAAATAGTTCTTCTAATGCCAGTTTACGCTTTCCATTTTTCCCTTCCATTTCAGGATGATAGCATTTGGGCTAATATTCAACCTAAGTCTAGTCTGAAACAAGGGTTTCCAAAACCTAGAAGTGTCATGCATCCCTATAAAGAATGATCTTTTAGAATCCATTACAATCTAAACACTTCCTACAAAAATTTTCTTGCTATGACAGGTGCTCCATCAGTTAGGTTCCCTAGTATAAAATGTGCCACTTTCGTAAGCTTATCTACTACCACCAAAGGAAATGGCATTTATGTGTTTATTCACCGGACATAGGGCGAAATCCTTGCACGAAGTCCATACTTATGACTGCCACTTCCTCTTTGGTATGTTGTTTTGGGTATAACAAGCACGTTGGTTGTTGATACTCAACTTTTTCCTTGTGACACACTCAAGACGCCCTTGCCACAAAGCTTCATGACATCACCCTTCATTCCCTTCCAGGAAATACAATGGTTTTATCGACCATCATTTACGTCACTCTAGGATGTCAAGGTACAATGCTTCATGTAGTGCCCTTCCATACGGTTCTTGAATTCCTTTCATTGGAACATACATTACCTTATATCTAAGTAATCCATTAGGTTCAAATTGAAAACCTTCATACCTAGAATCTTGTGGATTATCAGTGAGTGCTTGCTTAACTTGCAAGTAATACTCATCTTCCTTACACTTTTGGAGTACTTGCCCCTTAAAATTGGTTTGGATTGTTACTATAGAAGCAATGTGTCATCTTCGACTTAATGTGTCAGCAACCCAATTTTCTTTCCATTAATATAATTGATATTAAAATCATAGTCAACTATTAACTCTAACCATCTTCTATGTCTTGCATTCAAATTAGGTTGAGTAAAAAGGTACTTTAACCCATTATGGTTAGTTTTCAACTCAAAGGGTTTTCCTAGAAAATAGTGCTTCCACATTTGCAATGTGTGAACCACAATTGCTAATTCTAAATCATGTGATGCATAATTCATCTCATAAGGTTTCAGCTTCCTAGACTCATAAGCAATTGCTTGCCCATCTTGCATTAGTACGCCTCCTAACCCTTCCTCCCATGCATTTGTGATAACCGTAAAGTTACCTTCAGGATTTGGTACTTTTAAGATTGATGTGGTGGTTAATTTCTCCTTGAGTAGGTCAAAAGCCTCTTGACACTTCTCAGTCCATTCAAATCTCTTTCCTTTCTTTTGCAAAGAAGTAATTAGAAAAGTGATCTTAGAAAAGTTTGTGAAAAACTTCCTATAATATCCTACCAAGCCCATGAAACTTCTTACCTCTAATACGTTCATAGGTATAGGCCACTCAATTATTGCTTCGATCTTTGTTGGATCTGCAATTCCCTCATAAATCCACCTTGACCTAAATGATAGCGCCTCTTGCGGAATGTATGCTTGGAGATTTTACCATGCAACTACTCATTTCTCAAGGTATTCTGTAGAACCATTTCTAAAACTACTTGCAATGTTCTTTACCTCATTTCAGAATTAATCAATAACCTCTGTCTAGAGAAAAACTAATACCAAAAGGTATCAAGTAGTCCACTAAACATATTCATTCAAGGTTCATAGATATTTAGGGTGCATTTACCATTAAGTAAAGGTAAAACATTGAACTAATAATGTCCATATCTGGTTCTGAATGCAGTTTTAAAGATATCTTCATCTTTAACCCTCAATTGCTGATATCCATATCTTAGATCTATTTTAGACAATACGGCGACACCCCTCATTTGATCAAAAAGGTCATCAATACGTGGCAACGGATACTTGTTCTTAACCGTAGCTTTTTGAAGCATACGATAGTTGATGCACAAACGCAACGTTCCATCCTTTTTAACAAAGATGACTGGTGCTCCCCAAGGTGATACACTTGGTCTTATCAATCCTTTCAAAAATAATTCATCCAATTATGTCTCGAGTTCCATAAGTTCAGTGGTTGTCATCCTATAGGGTACCTTAGAAATAGGTTATGACCCTAGGACGATATCTATAGAGAAGTCAAATATTCTTTTCAGTGGTAACCCTGGTAACTCCTTTGGAAATACATCCAAAAATTTCCTTAATATTGGATACTTCTCCATATCTAATTTTCCAGTTTCTTCTATTTCTCCATCTTCTAGTTCCTATAAACTTTGGAACTCTGAATCATCTCTATCCTTCCCAAGTTCTTCAATCTTTACAATGGAGAGTTTACACCCTTTCTTCTTAGCTTTTAAAAGTTGCATTGTCATAATTTGTCGAACTCTAACCTTTCTAGGTATCCCATGGAATTTAACTTGATTCCCAAAATCATCTAGGCATTCTACAGTCTTAGCATGGTAGTCTACCTTAGCCCTATGTTTCCACAACCAATTCATACCTAGGATAACATTATACGATCCTAGAGGTGCGAAATAAAGGTTAACTTCTGTAGAAAAACTAGGTAGTTCTATCCTAGCCTCGAATAGACATTGATCCACCTTTGCTCTTGTCTGGTTTGCATACTCTACATTCCAAGACATTGCCATGTGTCCCGCCTTTCTAGATAATTGTTTAGCTATTCTAGGTGAAATGAAATTCTTAGTTGCACCAGTATCAATAAGAATAGAAATAGGTGATCCAAATAAAATACCTGGCATTTCAACTGGAGTTACTTGGTACTCTGCCTGACGATCGTCCACTACTGCATGTATCTTATGCCGAAACATTGCTTGTTGAGTGGGTAATGGATTACCATATGGTTGTGATCCAAAAGTTTTATTGGGACATTCACTAGCATATTGATCCCCTCTGCATATAAAACATCCAATAGGTGGTCCTCTTTTCCCTATGGTTTCTCCAGACTTGTTAGTATTTTCACTAGCCTTATTGGTATTACCCATGCTAGATTCATTCATTTTCTGCTATCTCCCAATCTCTTTTCTATTATTGTGGAATCTTTTCCCATTTTTCCTTGGAGCATTTTGCACAGATTCCTCCTTAGGAACTATCTCGTTAGGAACTTCCACATCCTTCTTTTGCTCTTTTCTTTCTTGACGAGTGGAATTAGCCCTAAGATTTTGCTCCTGCTTAATTGATTTCTCATATACAAGATCCATTGTTGTTGGACCATGCATATCCACTTCTCCTCCAATCTGACTATTGAGTCCCATTATAAATTTCCTAATACAAAAGTGCTCATCCTTATGATATATGGGAACATAGCACAGAATTCGGGTGAACTTCTCCCAGTATTTGTTGACCAACATGTTACCTTGTTTCAAACCCTAAAAATCTGAGAGTTTTTGGTTATAGTAAAGTTGTGGTAACCATCTTTTGTGGAAAATCTCCACAAATTCTCCCCATGTCAACTTACATGAGTTGATACTAAGTTCCAACTTCTTGTTTATCCACCAATTAAAGGCTTCCCCTACTAATTGATACACACCCCATGCAGCTTTAGTGACCTCATCATAGTTTCGTATTTCAAAATACTTTTCCATTTGTACTAGCCACACTTTAGCCTCATCACCTCCAACACTTCCATCAAACTTAGGTGGAATTATCTTCTTCATGTCCCTGGAAAGTTTGGAAGACACAAGCTTCTTATTCCTTTCCACATAAGGCATAGGTGATTTTTCCTTCTCATTATTATGGGTTTCATTATGCCCATGGGAAGAATTTTCTCCCTCATGATTATTGGTGAGTACTTCCTTTTCTACACTATCCTTAACTCTTTCTGCTTCAAGGTTAGCCAACCTTGCCAAAATTTGGTCAAGCCTAGCCTCTACTCCTGTGGTTCCTTTTCCAACCTCTTGAATTCCACTGGGATTAGTTCATGTCCTCACCATGCTTATGTGATTGGTTTCTACCTGAAGTTTTATCCATGTTAGACTAAATTATGTTATCAATTATCTTATGGGAAACATAAAAATAAACATTCATACGTACACAAGAATTCCACATAAGGTTAAGCACACGCTTCTTTTGATAAACACATAATTTTATTCATTTCTTGAGGATTTCAATATCCTTTCGATTACATAGAGTGACTATTTAGATAGTTGAGTGGAGAGTATTCTTCGGATTCACTCTCAGACACATAACTTAAAGGAGTATAACCTACAAACTAAGACAGTTGTTGTTCCCTATCTTTCCGTTCATCTCTCATTTGTTCGTACCTATCCTAGAAAGGATAATAACCTTCGGATTTATCATCCACTACATAGTTTCGAGAGGCAATGTCAATATGGTGTTCATCAATAATGTAGTCTACACTTTTTGCGGATATTTGTTCATGAGACCATTTCTCGTCTGGAGGTGTCCATGGTACATATCCCTTGGACTCGTTACTCAAAGAAATTGCTATTACTTTAGCCAATGGTAGAACTCTAGGATCGCTAAAGATGAATGTTGAACTAACACTTTCTTCTAAATGCATATCCCTGGAAAGTGGTAATGACTAAGACTTTTCTGGTGAGATGGTTGGTAGGTAATTGTACATAGCCTCCATCTTCATCTTCCTCTTCACATCACTGATCTGAGAAAATGTGTGACTAAAGGTTTCAGTGTCACTCAACTAGATAGCATTATCGTAGTTGGTTCCCTCTATGGTTCTAATGATGGATTATTTTTCCTTCTTGGCCTTGAGGTAGCACTCATTTCCTATTACTGACTTTTGAGTCGTTAATCTGAGATGCACCATCCTGGCACAAGAATTCACAACATTAGATAATGTTGGATGGAAAGAATGACGGTCGCATAGGTTCTAGAGCTAAACCCGGTACCTTTGATACCACATGTAACATACTAACCCTTCTATGAAGTAAAAATTTCTAATTTACACCATATTAGTAAATAAACTAAGTAATAATGCCATTGCAATAAAAAAATTATTTTCTTTATTGATAATTTCCAATCAAGATGCATAACATACTACAACATAAATTCCTTTTCATTTCCTATAATACATCAAAGCAGAAAAAATACATTTACAAACATAGCTCAAAGAGCTTTAGAACAAATAGTTGTAAGACGGTCCAAGATCCTTCCTTTCAAATCTTGGTTCTTCTATCACCTACTGTGGAGGAGAAGCATCACTCAGGTGCTTTTCCACCAACCACAGACTCATAATGTGGTCCCCCACACATCTATCATTCGATAGATGGCCCTTCCCTTCGATGAAGAGATTGATAGAGTAACCAATGACGACAACCAACTGAGCATAGTGTTGTGTCCTACATAACTAGAACTTGTAATCCCAAAATCTCTATCTAGCATGTAATACTAGATCGCGGTGAACTAACAGTGGAGCCAAAGGTCACCACACTACTTTGGCCAAAGTGTTTCATTCAGGATGTTCTACTGAGGGTCATCTATCACATACACTACTCAAGGCCGATTTGACTTAAGGCTATCTTAAGTTACGCATAGGTATTTCCTTCAATGGATAGTCCATCATCCCATATAACCTACTACCATATTAATCTACTATGAATAAACCTACCAACTTCGTGGTTCAAAAGCTGGTATTTCCGTTCAATGGATAGTCCTTCATTCCAAAGATAACCTATATACTTAGATAACCCTACTTACAAGTAAGTAAACAACTCCCTCCCATACTAAATTATCTCTCCTAGGAGTAAACACAAGCTTTCCTAGTTAAATCAATAACTTAGCTAAATACACCATATGTGCTTTTGTTCAATCAAGCCTAGTATAAAATACCTATGATAAAAACCCATCTCCTACTATGGAATACTTAAAAAACACATTATGAAAACAGTGTAATAGCTTCAATTTCCTTTTCAAAATAATTTAATTTCTCTAATTCATATATTGGGAAAGACATCTCAACCATGCATGCAAGACCGCATCGATCAAAGGTAAAATAGCAAAGAAGGAAGAGATCTTCATTGCACGGTGTCGGCTTATCCAACTAAGACAGCAGTATAGCCCTTTCTAATCAGCAACTAGCTTAATAATCAGCTTCTCACAAACAACTCTATCTCACTTGTTGATAGCTTACTTCTCTCCAACAACAATGATACCTCTCACTCACAAAAGAATACTCTCTATATCTCACTCATAAAATAAGACAAGTATGGCTAGTAATAACTTAGAAATAATGAACTACAAAAGATATATATTCTCTTGGGGAAAGAAT
>VDFB02083159.1:0-16831 GCA_007258455.2 Sequoia sempervirens
TGCCGGAGTGAGATTGGCAAGTACTTGGCCATCTGGTGACGTGATCGACCGGTGTTCTTTCTCGTAACAGTTGGCGCACTCCATTATCAACTCCGAACACTGAATGGCTGGCGGAAAACCAGAAGCTGCATATAGTCCACTTCGAACGATGTTGTGCGAAGTGACCGAAGCCCGATGACTTCCAATCCCGAACAGCCTGTTCTTGAAGGTCTCCAAGTTGACGGAGCCCAGGTTCGTGTCTGTCAACTTGCCCAGCTTTGAAATGAACTTTGACTCCGGCATGAACGTTTTGCTCAGCTTCTTGATCGTAGCTTGTCTTGAGGCACCATTGTCCTTTCCGGTTGTCCTCGCTTCAGCCATCTGCAACATAACAAACGTTCATCAGCAATTAAATTTAATAAAATAAGGCATGATAGGGGCTGCAATCGAATTCTAGAAGCTGCAATATCTTTCATGTTTGCAAACCTCAGCTTTTTCTCTTGAATAAGTTCAAATTCCGACACTTAGAACAGATTTCTAAGGAACTCATGACCTCAATTTCTCAATCAGCAATCAGCACATAGCAAACTTCTTAACTTTGCACTTCCAACCATCAATTAGCAATCTCACAAACTAGCACTTTCGTATTTTTGAGTTCTCAACATTTCAACTCAATACAAGGCGTATCTTTCAATTCTACTCCAGCAATGGCGTTTTACTTTACTAAGCTCAAGCAAGTTTGAATCCAAATTCTTAGCAATCGGCGTACTTACTTCAATGAATCAGATTTCAGCCACTAGCAAAGTCGTACCTCCTCAAGCAACTATAATCTTCAGCAATGGCGTACCTCCTCAAGCACTTAAGGCGTCTCCTTCTCAGCAAACTCTACTTCAGCAAAATTCAAACTTCTCCAAGCTCACTCAGACTTAGCAAATTCGCCTTTTCCAGTTGTGAAAATGAGTGAAAAACTTGCTCATTTTATAGCTAAAATTCAAATTCTAGAAGACGTTAATTTTATCCAGTGCCATTAAACTCCACTACTCCACTTCAAGAATTCAAATTTTCCCTCTCTGATGTTCCTGACACTTGTCTCCAGTCGTCGGGAATATTATTCTTCTAGAAACTTGACTTTGACTGGCGTTTTGGATTTTACTTTCGAAAATTAAATTTAAATTCACCATTTTTGAATCCACCAGCCGGAGCTCTGTCACTTGAATTCGAATTTTTAACTTCATCATCTGCTTGGAAAATTCATCTTCGAAGAATTTAATCACAATCATCTAGGCAACTCCCTTCAGACTCATCGTTCGAAAAAAATTCACTCTGAAAACTCATTTATTCACTTTTGCCTTAGAAAATTTAAAATTCTCCCTTAGGAAAATTCACCATTCAAGCACTGATTAAATTCTCTACTGAAAAAGTGTCGGCGAAGCTTGAAAGACTTAGAAATCCATCATTCATCACGAACGTCCAGTACCCAGAAGCAAATTTTCGTCAGAATGTCTCGAATTCATGGGTACCCAACGAACGGGTTCATTTAATTTTTTGAATTTCGAACCTTAGAAAAATATTATTTCCATCATTTTAAATTGTTCTTCCCCTGTGATCACTCTGTGTTGCTCTGACCTCTTGAAAAAAATTTGAGTCACCTTGCATTATCATCGTCTCTGACTCCATCACTGAGAAAAGTTGCTCGTGCTCCGGAAAATTCTATCATCTGAGTTCTAGGCATATTTTCCAAGGAAAAAAAATTTTCCTTAGAAAATATTTTAAAATCCTCTTGCACTTTTGAAATCTTGCCTTAGAAAAATTTGATTGCCGACGGAGAGAAAATTTTCACTTAGAAAATTTTTATATCAACTTCATTCCCGGCATGCCTTGCTCATTTCATCTTCATCCCGTATCACTTCACACTTGGAAAATATTCATTAAAAAGCCCAACGCCTAGGCAAATTTTCAACACTTAGAAAATATTTTCCAACGCCTAGCATTTTCTAATAACACATCACCTTCAACGCCTAGCAAGATATTTCCAACACCTATAACCTTAGGCGCATATCACACCTTGAGAGGGAATTTAAAAAAAAAATCACGCCCACCACCTTTCCTTCACCACCCTTGGCGCATATCACACTTAACTCACCTTGGGCGCATTCTAAGTGTGGAGGAGGATGACGCCTTTCTTTTACCATCTTTCACCATGTCTTGGTAACATTTTCGCCTTATTCATCACCCTTAATTACTTTTTACATGCAAACATGGGCGCATTTCCTTGTAGGAGGAGGACGAACTTGCAAATGCCTTGTGACTTTTCAACTTCCGTTTTTTTGTCTTCATGTGAGCTCATTTGGGCGCATTTAGGGGGGTGAGGAGGACAAGCTTGCAAGTTGGGCGCATTTTGCATGTGATGAAGGACAAAAACTTTGACTTTTGTTGACCATCTCCTTGCTTTGGGCGCATTTCCATACTTGTGAAGGACGAAATCTCCAACGCCTTTGGGTGACCCTTTGCCTTCTAAAATTTTGTCTTGACTTGCATGATTTGGGCGCATTTTACCCCCTAAGGAGGACGAGCTTGCTTTGACCTTGTTGACTCTTTGCAAGTTGGGCGCATTTTGATGTGAGAGAAGGATGGGCGCATTTCAATGAGGGTGGCGGATTTTTTATACTTAGAAATTTTTTGAACCTTTTCCTTCCTCCATCTTGGGCGCATTTGGACCCCTGAGCAGGATGAAATTTCGTTGACTTTTGTTTGACTTTCCTGCCTTGGGCGCATTTTGCCCTCTCAGCAGGATGAACTCACATTTTCAAAAATTTTCTACGCCTCTAGCTGAGTTGGGCGCATTTCTCCATGCCTGCCGAACGAGACTCCAGACTTAGACAAAATTTTCATCATCCTCGCCAGCTTACGTGCCCTGCTATTTATAGTAAGTTCTCTGTATTCGCGCCTCTGAAGCTCGGAATGGCCTGAAATTTTGAACGTAGCATCTTCATAACCCTGTTAACCTGTCAACACTGCAACTTTTGGTCACCCTGCTATTTATAGCCTGTTTCTGAGGGTGGCTTACTATAAATAGTAAGCTCTTGTTTCTGATAGCTCCCAAGCTCCGATCGAGTTGAAATTCGAATGAGGCGATCCTCACCACGTGACTTGCTGGCTGACATTGGCGCACTGATTTACTATTTTTAGCACGTTTCCAATTTGACTTACTATAAATAGTAAGTGCTCCGTTTGACTTGAAATTTCACCAGCAGACAGCCTGAAGAACGCTGATCGAGGTGGTTTACACCGGATTTCGAAGATTTTGACTTTTGATGCCTATTTTTAGGCTCCGAAGCTGGAAACCCTAATTTGCATTGCATGCGTATCAAAAGATCTCCGTTTGCCTTCGTTTCTGCGACACTGTGATCAGCTCGTGAATCTGAACTGCTGGGTGGCGGCTGCCGGGACATACCTGCTAAAAATAGCAAGTTCCTTCTTGAGTGGAATCCTGCGTTTGCATGTCACACCATCAGCGAGAAGCTCTCGAGAAAAACCATCCCGGGAATCACGACATGCGAAAGCTTTCATTGGAAGCCCTAAAAAATAACCTCGGAGAATTTGAATCGAAAGTGGTCATCTCGACTTGCATGTTATATACCATGTCAGCGAAGATCTCGAAAAACCGGAAGGAATATCCGGACATGCAAAAGAAAATCCTCATCTAGACCACGAGAGAATTAGGTCTTTAGGAAGCCCGGTTAAAAATAGTAAGTTGTCAATTTTGCTCAAATTTGGCATGCAGCGATCGATGTACTCACGAATGCAATGTGATGATGGGGAATCTCAAAGAATAGGCGACAAATTGCCTTACCACGGAATAGCGGACCTGCTAAAAATAGTAAGTATCTCGGAATCTGATGAAACTTGGCTGGAAACCTGCTGGATGTCTGCTGACAACAATATTAAGTTCAATTTTCCATTTTCCGACTTTACTTGACCTTGAATTGACCAAAAATGATGAAACCCTAATTTTAGACTTGGCCAATATTTTCACGTTTAAGCTCAATGACGACACAACCCCTCGGAAAGACGGACACTAGAAAAGAGACAGAGAGAGAGAGAGAGAAAAAAACCCAAGCCAAAAGACCGGAACGGAGCAAAAATAAGGGGGTCCCCATCTTGAATGGGGCGATGTGTGAAAAGGTCACAACAGGGTCCTCAAGGAATTTCAATGCCTTGGGAAGTTTCAAACTAACTTCTCTGAGTTGGGCGCATTTTAGGTGGGGTACTTCCAGTTTCAAATACTTAGAAACTTTTTCATCAACCTCTTCTCAACATGGGCGCATATGAGGGGGTGGCCAGCTAGTTTCTCATCCTTTAGAAAGTTTTCAAGCATCCCTCTTCTTAGATGGGCGCATTTGAGGGGTGGTGGAGGAATTTTTAATGCCTTAGAAAGTTTTTCCATGCCTCTAGCTACCTTGGGTGCATTTGAGGGGTGGTGGAGGAATTTTCATGACATGCATTTTCTTCACTCATCCCCCAAGTTGGGCGCATTTGACCCCTTCTCTTGCCATTCTTCAACACTTAGAAAATTTCCACGCCTCCTTCCTTGCTTGGGCGCATTTAGGGGGTGCTCCTGCCAGTTTGCCATGACTTAGAAATTTTCCATCTTACCTACTTAGAGCTTGGGCGCATATGAGGCGTGGTGGAGGAATTTTCTTTGCCTTAGAAAGTTTTCAGGCTCTTCATGATGCCTAAGGCGCATTTGGGATAGGGTGATGCCATTTTTCTTCTTGCCTTGGCTGCCTGAACACTTAGCCAATTTTTTTAGCCTGCCTGCCGTCATTTACTATTTTTAGAAAGTTCTTGATTTTTGGACCCCTGCTACTCCTATTGACTTGAAATTTGCTCCATGGGACCCTCATAGCATGACCAACCTGTTTACACTAGCCCTCTGTGCTGACCTGCTATTTATAGCCGTGTTCTGGAGGCGACTTACTATGAATAGTAAGTACTCGGATTGCGCTCAAATTTTACCAATAGACTGCTTGAAGGATGCTGATCTTGATGGGATACATCAATTTTTCAATTTTCTCGAGTTTTACCCCTCATTTTGAGTCCTGAAGCTGGAAACCCTAATTTGACTTACATGTGCCTCAGATGACTTCCGTTTGACCCCATTTCTGTTGCATGTTGCTCTGCTCGTGAAACTAAAGTGTTGGGGAGCTGCTGGAATGATCTTGCTAAAAATAGTAAATGCCTGGAAAAGTGACCAACCACTTGCCGGCTTGTCAGACGCATTTGCATGTTATACTGCCCGGGAGATCTCAAAAAACCCAGAAAAACCCATAAAACTGGTCTGCATTCGAGCACTTGCTAAAACTAGTAAGTTCCTGAAAAATGACCAATCTGGTTTGCATGTCACATCGTTGTGAAGCTCTTGAAAAACCCATAAAGAATATCCTGACATGCATCGAAAAATCATACATGCAAACCCTAAAAATGGCTCCCGAAGCCAGAATTGTTGAAAGTCATCATCTCGGCTTGCATGTTATATCATCACGAAGGTTTCGAAAAACCCAGAAAGATTCTCCAAACATGCATTGAAAAAATATGCATGCAAACCCTAAAAATTGCTCCCGAAGCCAGAACTGCTAAAAATAGCAAGTTGTCAGATTCAACTCAAAATTTGCAGGCAGGTAGCTTAAGGTGTTCTGAATGCAGTGTAGCAGTCAAAATTTCAAAAGTGTTGAGAAAATGTCCCAAATTGAGTACTTACTAAAAATAGTAAGTTGTCAGAATTCAATGAAAATTTGATGGGAACCTATTGGAAGCCTCCTGATTGTAGTGCCAAGCTCAGACTTCAATTCGCTCACTCCAATTAACCTCAAATAAGCCCGAAGAATGCAAACCCTAATTTTACAGATTTAGCCAAAATTTCAACTAAGCCCAAAAGATGGGCACATCTCCGGAAAGACAGACGGAACTGAGAGAGACAACAGGAAAACTGACCAAAACTAAAGCCAAAAGACCCAAATGGAGCAAAAATTAGGGGGTCCCCATTTTGAATGGGGTGATATGTGAAAAGGTCACAACAGGTTCAACAAGCTTGAGGACGGAAACCCTTGGGTTCTTGGTGGATTAGACAAAAACCCAATACCATCTCTTGGTGGATTCACTCTAGAATTCACATTGTGCTTCATTGAACAAAATTTGTGAAGTCTTTTGCAAAGACAAATTTCAGATTATCCTTGGAATGTTTCAAATCTAAGTTGGGCGATTAATTCATCAAGTATTCGCAGTTGAGAGGGATAATAGAATATGGGATGCCATTAATTGTTATGTAAAATAGGCGTATCTTTATAATACATCTGAGTATGGTTTTTTTGTAATACAACATTGGGTATTTATCATCTAAGTGTTGGCACCTTAGGAAGAGCGAATGGTGTGGTAATTTTGGGTAGTTTACATTGTGATTGCTGGCCGCCATTTCTTAGACTACAAGATGGACGTGTGGTGCATAAATCAAATCATGGTATTCCTTCTTAGTTAAGTGGCCAACCTCAAGTCTTTGGCGATATATTAGACACTAAATGGTGATTGATTTGGAAGCATAGAATTAGTCACCATTGATCCTAAGGAATAGGTGTGGTCTACAACCAGCTATCTGAAACTAGAGGGATCGTGAGCCTTAGAAGAGGTGTTCCTATTAGTGGTGAATCATCCTTGGTCAGCGTGAGACTTTCCTATCTGGTAGTTGGACGTGGGATGAACAAAGGCTATTATTCGATTGGGAGTTTCTATTTGGATGCCAATGACATGATGTGAGTAGGTCATGAGTGTTGTTGGGTTCCTTCACTGGTCATCCAAGTATTCGTAGCTGGCATAGCATGTGCAGATTGGTGTGGGAATTTGAGTGACAAATTTGAGCCTTATCATGACTATCCACTTGCTACTCTATCCATTGTCGATGATTCCAGCTTCTACCTTTGGACGAATGTGGATGTTTTATAAGGTCAGAAACTATGAAATTTGTATTTGCATTTGAGCATCAATTCATTCAATTCTCTATTCCCATTATGAATGAATACTATATGTTCAAGAAAATGTCTTTAGCTTCATGAATGTTAAGTGGGTGTAGAAAGCATTCGAAATATTCCAATATCACCAAATAAACTGTTGCAAACAGAAATAGCTAGAAAATATCTCAAACTGAGCTGCAACTAAACTATTTAAAAAAAATGCCTATCCATTCAACATTAGGGAAGTGCAAATTTTTGGTATAGAAATTTAGCTTAGGTTATTACACTTGGGAAGAACATCTCAAGCATACTGATGATGTCCTAGGAATAATGGAGGCACAGTCACTATATGCTAAAATGTCTAAGTATGAGTTCAAAATGATAGAGAATCTTTACTTGGGGCGTGTGATCAATGTAGAGGGGGTCAAGGTTGATACGGATAAGATTTGAGAAATTAGTGAGTGGCCACTGCCTAAGTCATTGTCTTAGTTGAGAGGATTCCTTGGTTTATGTAGTTCCTACATGAGATTTGTTAAGGGGTTTTCATAGTTGGCAGAACCCTTGATAGATTTGACCAAGAAGGGCTCATTCACTTAGACAGATGCAACATAGCAGGCATTTGACAGACTTAAGGAGGTTATGAGTACTTGTCTAGTTTTAGCACTGCCAGATTTTTCTTAGCCTTTCGTGCTGGAATGTGATGTTTCAGGTGAGGGCATTAGAGTGGTCCTTTTTCAATGCAAGCATCCTATTGGATTTGAGAGTAGGAAACTCAGAGAGGTAGAGAAAATATTTTCTATCTATGATAAGGAAAGGTTAGCCATAATGCATGCCTTGGATAAATTTCGACAATACATGGTAGGAGGTAAGTTTGTAGTAAGAACTGGTCATAATAGCCTCAAATACTTATTGGATAAAATCAAATTAAATGAAAGACAAAAAACATGGGTTAGCAAATTACAGGCATAAGGCTTTGATATAGAGTATGCTAAAGGGAAGAAGAATGTAGTTGTCGATGCCTTGTCTAGGAAACCTACTTTGTGTGCTATGTCGGAAATTTCAGCCAATTGGAAGGCTAACCTTTTGGTTGAATACTCCAAAAATTATTTTGCTTGCGAGACCATGGAAGGAAAGGTTCAAGATGACAAGTACAAAGTGGGAGATGATCTTATTTTGTACAAAGATAGAATTTACCTTGTCCCAGTATAAAAAATGAAAGAGAAAATATTGAGAGCCATCCATGACATGCCTTTAGCAAGACATCCGTGTTATTTCAAAACATGCAGAAAAATCAGAGAGAGATTCACTTGGAAAGGACTTAAGGATGATATCTTGCACCTTGTTATAGTGCTTGACTTGTCAGCACAACAAGTTCGATCACACCTTTCCAGTAGGATTATTATAGCCCTTGTTGATTCTAGAGTAGAAATTGGAGAGTGTATTTGTGGACTTTATTATCGGTAGTGCAAGGAAAAGATTGCATATTTGTGGTAGTTGATAGACTAAGTATGCTCACTTCTTCTCTATATCCTTCGAGTATAAGGCTCCATAGGTTGTAGAATTGTTCTTCAAGGAGGTGTTCAAATTATATGGTCTACCCAGGAATATAGTGAGTGATCGTTCTCAGTATGTTTTGGTAGGAACTCTTCAGGTTAATAGGTACTGAACTAGCTCCAAGCACCAGCTATCATTCACAGACAGATGGGCAAACAAAAATTGTTAACAAATGGGTAGATAGATATCTACGTAACTATGTTTTGGGGCAGCAGAAGGCTTGCGTCACATGGTTGTATTTGGGTGAACAATGTTACAACACCACCAATCATGTCTATTGGCATGACTCCTTTCAAATCCCTATATGGATATGATGCTATATCTTTTGTAGACTTAGTCCTTACTAACAATAGGGTACTGTTGTGACCTTTTCACACATCGCCCCATTCAAGATGGGGACCCCCTAATTTTGCTCCGTTCCGGTCTTTTGGCTTGGGTTTTCTTCTCTCTCCCGCTCTGTCTCTTTCCTGATGTCTGCCTTTCGGGGGGTTGTGTCCGTCATTGAGCTTAAACGCGAAAATTTTGGCCAAGTCTAGAAATTAGGGTTTTGAACTTTTCAGCCAATTCAGGGGCAAATGAAGTGAGTAAATTGAAAATTGAACTTAACATTGTTGTCAGCAGGCTTCCAGCCAATTTTCATCAGATTCCAAGGTACTTACTATTTTTAGTAAGTGTGAAATTCAGGGCAATTTGTCAGCATTTTTGATTTCACCATGTCACTACCGCATTGAGCATATCAGGCTACTTGCATGCAAAATTTGGCCGAAAGCGGACAACTTACTATTTTTAGCAGATCCGGCTTAAGGCACAAATTTGAATTTCGGTCGTAAGTTTTTCTTTGCATGTTTGCATATTCTACGGGTTTTCAAAACCGCCTTAGCGATTATAACATGCAAGCAGAGGCAACCACTTTTCAAGCCTTAGGAGGCTATTTTTAGGGTTTGCATGTTAGGGTTTCTTTTGCATGTCGGATGATTCACGATGGGTTTTAAAGCTTCGCGATGGTGTGACATGCAACGGATCTCACTTCGGTGGGAACTTTGCTATTTTTAGCGAGGTGTGTCGGCGACCTCAGCCGATTCAAAATTACAAGCCGATCGCATTACCCAGAAGCGAAGAGAAGAGAGTTCATTTGATCATGCGAGAAGCAAATTGGGTTTTCGGCAGCCTAAAATAGCGTAAAAAGTCAAATTTTTTAGCCGTGTAACCACCGCGACACCTTGACTATCTGGCGGTGAAATTTCAAGTCGATCGGGCACTTACTATTTATAGTAAGTCAGATTGGAAACATGCTAAAATAGTAAATCCGTCGCGTCGATCGTGCGTGAGGGTACGGGTGAGAGATCGCTCATTCAAATTTCAACTCGATCGGAGCTTGGGAGCTATCAGAAACATGAGCTTACTATTTATAGTAAGCCACCTTCAGAAACAGGCTAAAAATAGCAGGGTGACTAAAAGTGGCAGTGCCGACAGGTTGATAAGGTTATGAGGATGCTACGTTCAAAATTTCAAGATGATCCGAGCTTCAGAAGCGCAAATTCAGAGAACTTACTATAAATAGCAGGGCACGTAAGCTGGCGAAAATGATGAAAATTTTGTCTAAGTCTGGAATCTCGTCCAGTAGGCCTGGCTAAATGCGCCCATCTTAGCTGGAGGCATAGAAAATTCTAAGTATGGCGTTCATCCTGCTCAGGGGTCAAAATGCGCCCAAGGCAAGGAAGGTCAAAGAAAGTCAACAATCTTCGTCCTGCAGGCATGAGGAAATGCGCCCACCTTGAGGATTGATTTTTGAAAAAAGTTTCTAAGGCATGAGAAATCCGCCTCACCCCTCAAAATGCGCCCAACTTGAAGTTCATCCTTCTCAGGCATCAAAATGCGCCCAAGGCAAGAAAAGTCAACAAGGTCAATGCTTTTTATCCTTCTTCAAGGCCAAAATGCGCCCAAAGCAAGGAGGGAGTCAACGAAGTCAAAGTTTTTATCCTTCATCACATGCAAAATGCGCCCAGCTTGCAAACTCGTCCTCCTCACCCTCCTAAATGCGCCCAAACTTGTGCATGTCAAGACAAAAAAGCGAAGTTGAAGAGTCATCCAGTTGATAGGTTCAAATGCGCCCATGTTTGGATAGTAAATGGTGAATAAGGGTGGTAATTGAGGTGAGAATTTTGCTAAGGCGTGGTAAATCCAAGGTGAAAGCTAGGCGTTATCCTCCATCATGTGTAGAATGCGCCCAAGGTGGTGGGCCTTAGAGAAAATTGCTAGGCGTGTGTGTTGGGCGCCTAAAGCCTAAAAGTGTTAGAGAAAATTGCCTAGGCGTGATTTTAAATCCCTCTTCAAATGCTATATGCGCCTAGAGTGAGGGGAGTTATAAGGTGTTAAAATATTTTCTAAGGTGGTGGAAATAAAATGAAGTGTGCTAGGCGCCTCAAGTAGAAAAGTGAAATATTTTCTAAGTGTTGGAGAACTCCTCTAAGGCGTTGGAATTTTCTTTTTTAGAAGTGTTTGCAAATGAAGTGAGAAATAAGGTGTGCTAGGCGAATAAATTTTTCTAAGTGAAGATGATACTTCTCTCGCCGGCAGGCAAACGAAATATTTTCTAAGGCAAGTTCTCAACGTGAAATAATTTAAAAATATTTTTCAAGGCAAATTATTTTCTTCTTAGAAAATACGCCTGGAGCCTCAGGGTGATGAAATTTCTCCGTGGAGCACGAGCAACTTTCCTCAGAGATGCAGTCAGAGACGATGATAATGCAAGATGATTCAGGTTCTTCAAGAAGTCAGAGCAACACAGAGTGATCACAGGCGAAGAACGAATTTAAATGATGAAAATAATATTTTTTCTAAGGTTCAAAATTGAAAAATTAAATGAACCCGTTCGTTGGGTACCCATGAATTCGAGGTGTTCTGAAGAAAATTTTCTTCTGGGTACTGAACGTTCGTGATGAATGATGGATTTCCAAGTCTTCTGAGCTTCGCCGACACTTTTTCAGTGAAGAATTTAATCAGTGCTCAAATTGTGAATTTTCCTAAGGAAAAATTTAAAATTCTCTAAGGCAGAGTGAATAAAATGTGTTTTCAAAATGAATTTTCTTCGAAACGATGAATCTGAAGTCAATTGCCTAGATAATTTTGATTAAATTCTTCAAGGATGAATTTTCCAGAACAGAGGAGAAGTTAAATTCGATTTCAAGTGACAGAGCTCCGGCTGGTGAGTAAAAAATGGTGAATTTAAATTAAATTTTTCGAAAACAAATTCAAGGATGCCAGTCAAAGTCAAGTTTCTAGAAGAATAATATTCCCGACGACTGGAGACAAGTGTCAGAAATACCAGAGAGGGAAAATTCGAATTCTTGAAGTGGAGTAGTGGAGTTTAATTGCACTGGCTAAAATTAACTTCTTCTAGAATTCGAATTTTAGCTATAAAATGGGCAAGTTTCTCACTTGTTTTCACAGCTGAAGAAGTCGAACTTGCTCTGAGAGTGAACTGTTGCAGTGAACTGTTGCTTGAAGAGTTTGAAATCTGAAGGTTGCTGAGTTAAAAAGGGACGCCTTAAGTTGCTGGAGAGCTTGAAGGAATTCGAATTTTGCTGAGGAATTGAGTTTGCTGAAGAGGCGCACTTGGAAGTTGATCAAATTTGCAGTTGGAAGGACGTCTTGAGTTGCTGAAGAGGTAAGCCCTTGCTGGTTAAAGAAGTATTTGCTGAAGTATAGAAGTGCGCACTTGCTGGTTGGAGAAGAGAAGTTGCTGAAGGCTTGAAAGGTACGACTTTGCTAGTGGCTGAAATTTGATTGAGCTTAGTAGAAGTTGCCAGTTGAAGAGGACGCCTTGAAGTGGAGTGAAATTAGTTTTCGGAGTTTGCTGATTGCTGATTGCTGATACAAAGTTACGAAGTTCAAATTGCTGATTGGGATAGTGAAGTGAAGCCATCAAAGTCTACTTAGAAATCTGTTCTAAGTATTGAAATTCAAGAGAGAAGCTGAGGTTTGCAAACACGAGAGTTATTGCAGCTTCTAGAATTCGACTGCAGCCCCCATACAATGCCTTATTTTATTAAATTTAAATTGCTAATGAATGTTTGTTATGTTGCAGATGGCTGAAGCGAGGACAACTGGAAAGGATAATGGTGCCTCGAGACAAGCTGTGATCAAGAAGCTCAGCAAAACGTTCATGCCAGAGTCGAAATTCATTTCAAAGCTGGGCAAATTGACAGACACTAACTTGGGCTCCGTCAACCTGGAGACCTTCAAAAACAGGATGTTTGGAATTGGAAGTCATCGGGCTTCAGTCACTTCGCACAACATCGTCCGAAGTGGACTATATGCAGCTGTTGGTTTCCCGCCAGCTATACAGTGTTCGGAGCTGATGATGGAGTGCGCTAATTGCTACGAGAAGGAACACCGGTCGATCACGACACCAGATGGCCAAGTGCTTGCCAATCTTACTCCGGCAGCCATTGGTGAAGCTTTCGGGATCCCGGTGCACAGAAATATGATCTACAAGTCCAGGGAGCGAGCGGAGCGGATGTACGCTTCTGCTTTTGAGGGGTGCACAGAGACAATTAACACCCACTGGATGAGCACTCCTAAGCCTTCTCGAACGAAGTTGCCAAAGCAGATCATAGCGGACGACTTGAAGCAGGAATATTGTGATCTCATCATGATGCTGAGCAGGGTTGGTGGCTGTGCACAATCATTTATTTTCGAGCCTTGGATGTTTTACTACATCAACCTGGTGCTAGAAAGCAAGGATTATATCAATTGGGCAGAGATGATCAGCGATAATTTGCATGAGCAGCTCCTAAGATTGAGGAGAACGAAGACATTTTATATGAGCTCCTATGTCATTTATATGTTGGCACGGATGACGAAGTATAGGGGGATATCTTACAAAGAACCTATTGGATGCAGCTCTCATCAGTTCAAAATCTATGATGCCTGTCCACAGTTGCACCTGTCGAGCACAACCCACTACAAGCGTGTCAACGACTCATTCACCATGTACATCACGAGGCTGCTTCAGGAGCGATTGCAACACAGAATCTCGAAGGAAGCCCAGGAGTTAGTTGAAAGGTATGGGTGTTGGTTCATACAATTTCCGAGATTCTCTTACATTAGGCTGCAAGGTTTCTCATCATACCCATATAGGCTGCCTAAATACCCAACAGATAGAATATTGATGCTAGAGATATCCAGACAGTTGCTAGCCTTTGACAAAATCCAAAAGAAGAAAAAGAAAGGAGGGATAGAGTTTCCAATTGTGATGGGCAACTCGGATGAGGTGTGTCCTTCGATACAGGCAGCTAGAGAGGCTGAAAGTGAGCTTCAATTTTATCATTTCTCGTATCATACAAGTCGACAACATTATGACCCGCACCATAACATCAATTGGGTTTTGTCGGAGGAGTTCAAACATAAGGCCACCATAGAAGATTATTGGGCTGATGCAGTTGATGAAGTTGAAGTAAGGAAGAGAATGTTCTCTCGGTTGCCGATTACTCTGATCAGGGAATGTGAGGTAGTACCGGTTCCAGACCAGGTGAATGAGGATATGGATGTTGTACATCCTGATTATGCAGCTGTTCGAGATACTCCACTTCCACCTATGGATTGGTCAGAGCCCGAGGTTGCTGATTTAGATACTCTCTCCATCCCAGTTATGACATTCACCAGGGCATGGGTTGATAGAAAGGTGAATAGATTGAAGAGTAGGTCAATTGCTTTGACTTACAACATGATGGGAGATCACAGGACGCCCACCACTGACAGGAAGAAGCAGATCACAAGAGGTCTAGAGTCCAGGAAGAAGGAAATAGTTCAGCCAGAGCCTCCACGAGTCATAGTGGCAACACCCTTGGAGACACGTTCTCCAAGCATACGGGAGGTGTCTTTGTTTGCTGATCAGAGAATTGCAGTGAATCAGGTACTGGTAGTACAAGATGATATTCAGCCTCCACGGAGAGAGTCGATTGGCCAAAGTGCCAACGTACCTGTTAGGATTGATCAGCATGATGATGAGGGGACCATTACTGACCCTCAGTTTCAATAGGAGTTAGAGGCGGCCATGAACGATGGTGATGATGATGATACAGTGTCAGGTGACACTCAGCCACTTGAGGACGATGAGCCTCACCAGAATGATGAAGAAGTTGAACAAGTTAGAGAAGTCGAGGCACAAGAGCACCAGCCCTTCGATATACAATATGAGGTGCCCGATTGGCTTAAAGATAGAATGAGGAGAAGCCCTAGTGAGGAGCTTGATCCAGCGGTTGAGATGGAGGAGTTCTTGAACCAGATCAGTGCCCCTCCACAGAAGAAGAAAGCAAGAAAATTTTCGAAGATCTCCACTAAGGAGGATGGCTCTCATACTCTTCACGTTGCTGTCCCACGAGTCGAGTGTGACCAGAATGTTCCTGAGAATTATGTGGTCACCACTCTGGATTTGGGACGCCCTACTGGTGCTCAGATTGTTGAGGAGTGTGATAACTCCTTCCTCGCCCTCAAGGATAGGTTGTTCAAGAAAGAAGGGAAATATAAAAGGTTGAAAAGAGAACACAAAGCTTTAATTGGATATGTTCAGCAGTTGTCTCGTTCCCGAGGGCAGGATGTACCAGTGATAGATCCTCCAGCAGAGATTCCTAGAGAGTCGATCAGCGGCTTAGTAGAATTGGGAAAGATTGCACAGGAGGTAGATAAATGGGTCACAGGAGTTCGTGCTGAGACAAAGAAATTTATGGAGGACCTTGCTTATGCCTTTCAGCAGGCCTCTACTATTTTGACACGGATGGATGCGGTGGATCATGCTTGGGGCGATGCCTCTATCTATCAGAGTAAGGTGATCCAGCGTCTTGAGGTATTGAGGCATGTGCCATTGCGAGTGCTGATTGATGGAGGTGTCATTCAGGAGAATGACCGATATGATTTCTCTCGGTGGTATTCTTCGGCGATCACAAGGCGTGGCTTCTTCGATGCAGCACAGGCGGATTCAGCTAGAGTACATAAGGCTATGGCCAATATTATAGATGGAGTTTAGAATACCTTTGAGGCTATATTTGCTAGGCGGTTGAATCCAGATGAAGTTAGTTTTGATAATTTGAGGGGTTTGCTAGTGCCTTTCTTTGCAGACGTTAAGACCTTTGTACAGGATGACTTTGAGAATACTGCTACATTCTCCACTTTGATCCAGAACACGCAGGACTCCTTAGCTGCTTGGAGAAAGTCTTGTACAAGGCACGAGCATTCAGTCACGGTGTTAGAGTTTCAATTAGATTGTGTTCCACCGATTTCCCGATTCGGGGAGGTTGAAGGGCCATGCCAAGTTGTTGGTAGGTAGTCGAGAGAAGGCAAATGGGAGCGCGCACTCATGCGAGGATCTTCTAGGTGAATATGGAGCATTTATTACATTTACTATTTTGGGAGTGAGTGGGGAATCTTTGATTCATTTAATGTACCACTCCCTATTCTAGCAGTTTTTAGGGTTAGGGCTGAGGTGGCACGATTCTGGCCACTCTATTAATTGTAACCCTAGCCGTCTTTTGGGACTTGGCTGGCTATAAAAGGGGGAGTCACCCTCATTTGTAACACATTAGAATAGGAAAGTAGATCAGGCATTAGCATTAGAGCTAGAGATTGGAGAGATTGCATAGTAGTCATTTTGCTTAGCATAGTGTGGAAGAGAAAGAAAGTTTTCCCTTTGAAAACTTTTGAGGAGATTGTTGTGTAACACTTTTTATGATAATTGATCTTTTCATTGATGGTGGAATTCGTCTTGTCGTGAACAGCTAGCAAGGTCTCTTCTTCCTTTCGAATCCAAGTAGCTTAATTTCATGCAAGTAGCTTACTTTGATGTGTGGTGTTTTATTGAGGTAGCTTCACTTTATTCCATACCACTAGCGGCTTGTTGATGATAAGTCCGCCTTGCATGGTCAACTGGACCTTATCTTGAGTTTAACTTTGGTTGTGGTTTACATGCTTATATGCGTCGTTTTGATGGTATATGTATGTCAAATTATAACTTGAACATCTTTTGCTATCCCCTTGAAGATAGCACCGATTTTACTGAGGCTGTCTGACGTGAGGCTAGGTGAAATCTGGTTGAAGTCTATTGAAACGAAGCTCCACATATCCTACATTTAGAATAGAATATAAGTTTCTTAGGCCCTATACCCTTTTATTTTCCGCACATTTCTGATTAGTTTTAGGAAAAGAACCACATTGCCAAATCATACACGTAAGAATTCCCCTTCAAAATCATATATTAGCTGCTGACTGCAAGAAATCTGGACAATTGTGTAAGTCCC
>VDFB02083160.1:0-11386 GCA_007258455.2 Sequoia sempervirens
TTGATGGTTCAATTATGGTTAAGGTTAGGTTTAGATTAGTGTGAGTGTTTTACGATTAGTTAAGGTCAAGGTTCTTATAGGTTTATAATTATTGCTATGGTTAATTAGGATTAGAATTACAATTTGCAAGGCTAGGGTTCAATTAAGGTTAGAGTTCTAGGACAAATTAAGGTTAGGGTTCTTATAGGTTTATAATTATTGCTATGTTTAATTGGGATTAGAATTACAATTTGCAAGGTTAAGGTTAGATTAGTATGAGGGTTCTAGGATGAATTAAGGTTAGGATTTGTATAGTGTTACAATTACTATTACAATTCAATAAGGATTAGGGTTAGGTTTGACATTATGATTCATTTGGGGTTAGGGATGGGGTTAGCCTTTAATTATTCTTATATTTTGGTTAGGGTTAGGGTTCATTTAGTAATATATTAAATATATTATTATAATATTTTAAATATAATAATTTATAGGGAGTGGACCATGGTTAGAATTACGGTTAGGGTAGGATTAGGGTTAGTATAAATTTTTAATCTAATTAAGGTTACATTCAATTTTAATATATTATTGGTTGCCCCAAAATATAGATTAATGGTTATAATCACTTTCAGTTTAACCCTAATATGAATATAATAATCACTTTAAGTTTAACCCTAATATGAATATAATAATCACAAGAATTAGAGTTCAATCTATGATTAGAATTATGGATGCATTAAAAAGATGATTGGAAGGATATAGATTGCACATGGAACCTCTTAAAAGGAAGGGAGGTGGAAAGAGAATAAACAAACCAAGGGTAGGAGAGCAGAGGAGTTAAAAAGAGAGGAAATAGGATTAAATCACAAAAGAAATTAGATGGAAAAAATAGACTAATAATATATATAGAGAAATGGAAAAAAGAAAGTCTAGGTTTAAACTTAAATAAAAAAATGGTACACTACTCTTTATAATTTAATGATATATTTTAATTAAACTAATATGTTTTCATTTATAACATGATATATTTGGTATTTTAATAATCTATAAATATATATATATAGGTAAAAACTTAAAATAATAAATAAAAAAAAACCGGCTTCCTCTATTTTATATCATTTTATTAATCTACACTAAATTTTAAAATAGATAAAAATATTACATACATATATGATTTATACTTTAAAAAATATCAATTTTTAATAATTTGTGTTATTACATGCATTTAAACATATTAATAAATACAAATTGATTTAAAAATTATTTATTTATTAAAACATTAAAATTTATTTTTAAAAAATCAAAAAATAAATAAAACATAACAAATTTTATTTAGTTTATTTAATAACGTATAAATTAAAAAAAACACTTAAGAGTTTGTAGCACGAAATGCTTCATATATAGCAAATTCTTAAAGGTGTTCATCAACACAACTATTTTTTCAAACACTTAGACTATAGAAAATTCTAGACAATCATAAGCATTTGTGTATTTTTATGATCAAGTGTCAAACCTATGGATCAAATTTGAATTTACAAGTGTGAAGATCATTATGGTATGAAAGTGACATAGAATGAAAACAAAATAATTAGTAGTTTGCTAGAACATAATAAGACACAATTTGATAAACATCTTGTAAATTAATATTATCTTAACTCTAATATCTAAATATACTAATATATTCTTACATTTGAATTCATCCTTAAATAATTTATGTAAAATAATTTTATTTTCTATATATTTCACTTTTATTTATAATTATTCATTTTTTAAATCTCCAAATTTCACCATTCAATTGGTAGATGTTTAAAAACATATCATGAGAAAGAAAACATAAGTTCATACAAACATTAAAAATTTAATTTCAATTAGTAGGGATAGAAATCTAAAGAAATATAACTACTCTTAATTGAATTGTGTGCTCACAAATCACATTCTACAATGTGAATTTGACTTTACCAGTACATCCAAAATAACATTGAAACATAAGTTTGTATTCACACTATCAAGATGTCATACAAGAAAATGTCATATTAAATTCATCTAAATATTATCTCATAAAATATATGGTTTAGGTATGAGGTATAATAGTATGTCTCACTAATCAAATAACAAATTTATGGGAACACAAGGAAAAAAATGATTTAAGTTCATTTTAGATAATATTTTTGACCACTATATATATTTTTCATTTAAAAATTCTATGTAGTACCATAGTCCCCCAAGCTACATAGAATGTTTAACCAACACACATTTACATGTCAAATATATTGTTTAGTCTCATACATCATTTTACTGATCAAAATTTATCATTTCACACCATATTTTTGAAGGTCAAATGAAGTCAATAGATATAAAAATAAAAAAATACATATAGGTAGCACTCATTGTTAGCTTTCTAAAACATGCTAATTTTTCCTATCCCATTATGTATTGATGTGTCATTTTGTAAAATTCCCACAAAGTTGAGGTCCTAGTTAATTTTGACAACCCATTTTCAACTAAGAATCCTTTGGAGTTCTAAATACAAATAAACAATTTCACAATTATGAATATAATTAAGATAATAGATTCTTGAATATTAAGACACTAAGATGTATGTATGACAAAGACACTATAATTTGGGGACATAATTTGTATCTCTAACTAACTAAATTAATCTCATGAAATACTCTTGTATAAAATAGAGAAGGAAAAGCCACAAATAATCATTTTAGCCATTACAAAAATAGATGGACATGCTTATTTAAAGTTTTGGAAAATTCATCAATAACTACATCCTAAAAATAAAATTAAGAAAAAAAGTGAAGTTTCACATAAATCTATGCTAATAATCCAAGAAGAGGGAATTTAAATATAGAATAGTTTATATGTATACTATAGGTTTGTATGTGTAGCCACTAACACTAAAGAAAGGAGAAAAATGAAGAAATGAACATGATTTTCATTTTTCAATTACATGTAAATAAGTCAAATGTTTATATATATTTTTTCCAAGTTAAAGTTCAACCTTGAATTGAAAAAAGTTAGATTTTTTAGGTTGGGTTTTCCTATTTTATTCATATTTTTATATTATTTTTTGGGTTATAGGTTCATGGCTAACACACATGGATCTTTGGGTCCCTCTCAAATATCTTTTAAATAAGTCATCATCTTGGTCATTGTGCTGATGATTCCCTACATGAGACTAATGTAGTAAGCATTATTATTGGTTTGGTTAAAATGAAATACATTTCGTTAGAGAAATAAATTACCTCCCTTAGAGCACAAAGATTCTCATGTTTGTTTATATTATTGACTTTGTGGTAAAAGTTTATTTTAGAGAAATGATCTTATTTGTAAATTCATTGGGGTTTGATCGAATTTTAGGATGATAATATTCTCATGTTTGTTTATATTCTTGACTTTGTGGTAGGCGATTTAATTTTTGAGAGACATGATCTTATTTGTAAATTCATGAGGATTGGATAGAATTTTAGAATGATGGAAGATATGTCAATGTCATGAAATGACTTGGAACTATTATCTAACTATGCTAGGAAACCTTGGGGATGATAAGGTTTAAACTTAATTGAAAAAAAATGGTATACTACCCTTTATAATTTGGGGACATAATTTGTATCTCTAACTAACTAAATTAATCTCATTTAAAACTCTTGTATAAAATAGAGAAGGAAAAACCACAACTAATCATTTTAGCCATTACAAAAATAGATGGACATGCTTATTTAAAGTTTTGGAAAATTCATCAATAACTACATCCTAAAAATAAAATTAAGAAAAAAAAGTGAAGTTTCACATAAATCTATGCTAATAATCCAAGAAGAGGGAATTTAAATATAGAATAGTTTATATGTATACCATAGGTTTGTATGTGTAGCCACTAAGACTAAACAAAGGAGAAAAATGAAGAAATGAACATAATTTCCATTTTTAAATTACAAGTAAATAAGTCAAGTGTTTATGTATATTTTTTCCAAGTTAAAATTCAACCTTGCATTGAAAAAAGTTAGATTTTTTAGGTTGGGTTTTCCTATTTTATTCATATTTTTTTATTGTTTTTTGGGTTATAGGTTCATGGCTAACACACATGGATCTTTGGATCCCTCTCAAATATCTTTTAAATAAGTTGTCCTTGGTCATTGTGCTAATGATTCTTTGGGCCCGAGAGATAGAGAGATATACATATATAGAGGAAGAGGGAAAGGGAGAGATAGAAATATATGGAGGAAGAGAGAGGGGGAGATAAAGAGATATAGATTTTAAGTTTGAAATTATTTTTATTACATAAATTTAAATAAAAATTATAAATATAATTATTCTAAAATAATTAAAATTTTAATAAGACAAATAATTATAAAATTAATTTTAATAATTTTTAAGTATTATTTATAATTTAATAAAAAACATAAATAATTAAAATAAATTTCAAACTTAAATCTAAATTAAAAATTAGAGTATTTCAAACTTGATAAAAATTACAAATAATTTAATTAATATTAATAAAGATAAAAATGAAATTCAAAATCAATTAAAAAATTTAAATATTTAAATTATTTAAAATTTAGTAATAAAATTAATTTAATTTCAATTTAATTTATTTATTCTTTAACAAATCTTCAATATAAATATGACCCTTAGAATAATAATTATTATTTTAAATCATCTAGACATCTTTTCATCAATTCTCTCACTAAAATATTTATTTTGAAAAATTCATTTAAATTAATAATGTGACCAGACCGGCCACTAAACTCCTGATTTGACTGCTGATTGATGGATTGTACTTCATTTGATGAAGTGGCAGTGCAGGTGTAGTTAAGTTTGATGTTAGGTGTGGATGGCATGGCATGGAAACATTCAATTTTGTAGAGGCTGCGTGTGACTCAAATCTAAAAGCATGATTGTCTAAGCTCTTGAGCTGCAAATTTGCAATGTCGGAGTTCTAAAATAGTTTTATTTCAAGTAAGAAACATGAATTTAAAGGCGCGGACTGCCATTTCATAACAAAGAGACACATTTGCGTCAGGTTCTGCCCATTGTGGGGTGTGCTTGGTTGTTTTAAACATTTAGTTAATAGAAATAGTAGGGGTTTAATGTGATTGTTTGTTGTTTTATAATGTCATTATTATAGTTGATTAATATTGAAAAATAAAAATAAAAAATCATGTGGGGTGTACTTGTTGTTTTAAACATTTAGTTAATAGAAGCAGCTAGGGGTGTAATGTGATTGTTTGTTGTTGTATAATGTTATTATTATAGTTGATTAATGTTGCATAAATAAAAAATAAAATTCATATGGGTGTGTTTTGTTGTTTTAAACATTTAGTTAATAGAAGTAAGTAGGGTGTAATATAATTGTTTGTTGTTGTATAATGTTATTATTATAGTTAATTAATGTTCCAAAAATAAAAAAATATGCAATTATACAAATATATTATTATAATAATTCCATATATATATATATATTTTATCCTTTTGATAATGTGATATTTATGTAATTTTTGCCTTGCTAAATTATATTATTACATGTATATTTTTAAAAATAGATTTTATTGAAATATTAATTGTAGATACATAATTTTTTTTTTTGATATTTATTATAGATAGATAAATTTTATTGTGATATTTAATACACACTTGATAAACAAATATAAAATATGCATTGAGTGTACTCACATTTATTTAATAAGCTTTGAAAATCTTGCCAATTATTAAATAAAATATGTAAAATAATACTTGTAAGTCAACAATGTAATTATATGATGATGTATGTAATAGTGCTCATGTCATTCAAGTCATTAATAGGTTTGAAATTTGATTCATGAATTAAATGCATTGCATTGCACATAATTTAGAAAAAAAAAATCTTAATTTTTGCAATGACTGTTGACAACATGAACCAATAAAAAAAAGATAAAAAATATTTTAACAATTTTAGAAATAGAAAATTAAAAATAGACTATATAAAATTGTTGGTTAAGTTTTTAATTCTAAATGTTTATTGGTTGGATTGTCACTATCACTCAAAAAAATTGAATGCAATGAATGCATAAGTATTCCGCCATGGGCAGAACTAACAAAAGCGACAAGTCTCTGAAGCTACAACCTTTGTGGGCAGGTTGGCCTTTGGTAGCTAGTCCATTTCTTTTATTTTATTTGAAAAATAGGTGAAATAGGATCTTTGTGTGAGTGCGTAAATAGATGCTCATTTGGCATCTTATGTTTGGAGAAGTGTTTTTAAAGGCTGGTCATACACAAGCTTTTAATCCTACTTTTGTTTAATTGAGTTTTGAAAGCTTGGGAGCATCACGAAGTGGACATATAAATAAATTAATAAATAAAATAATAATATAAATACAAAAGTAAATATCAAATTATATATATAATATTAAATAATAATTTATTAATATAAAATGTATAAATTTAAATTATACAGTGATGGTGACAATTATTTAAGCAAATAATCATCCATTTTAATAGGCAACAATTATTCTGAAAGGGGCAATGATTATTCTAACCTATGTGGTAGTAATTATTCTAAACCAAGAAAGCACCGATGCATTATAAATGATTAGGTAGATAACAATTTATTTAAGAAACGATTTGTAAAGGCAACAATGATAGTTTGGGAAGGGATTAATACATATAGAGAAGAAGTTATATCCAATGATTTTGTGCTCAATTTGTTAAAGGAAAAGCAATGATCAACTTGACAAACAAAGGGGTATGTCACCTCATAATAGTTGAAGAGGTATGTCTTCTCATTGGGACATGAAGATATAAATGATAATTGTGTTTTGGATAAGATGGAATAAGAATAAGAAGGAATAAGAAATAGAAGTTGAAATAGTAACAGGGTGGAGAATGTCTAAAAAAGTTTGATATGAGAAGCAATCAGAAGTAAGGAATAATCTGTATTAAAAAATGCAGTAGGCAACGAATGGGAAGTCAATCAAGGAACATAACAAAAGGGTTATATTTGATTAAAATAGCAGATATGAAGAAGAGGTAGGTGTGAATAAGATGGTGCAATGAGAGATATATGAAGACGTAGGATAAATCAATAATAAGGAAAGTTTAATACAATTATAATTATAATTATATATAAGTTCATACGATGCAAACTTAGTAATAATTATATATGTATATATATAAAACACACACACACATGATTATGCAATAATGATTCTTGCACCAATTATTGAGCCTTATAAGTAATTATGACACTTTAACATAATTATGGATAATATAATCTTATTTACTTAATTTTACGTTAATGATATCTTATGAGTGTTAATAAGATATTGATCAAAGATGAGAAAGATACAAATCAACAATCAAAAAGCGAAGCTAATCCATTCCAGTGCAACAAATCATTACTATCAAACATACATATATATTCAGGGTCGTATTGGATATTTTCTACGAATCATTATTTTACATATGTATATATATTGCTAAGGATAATAAAGAATATTTTAGTATATGTTCTTATGATGGAATATGTGATATGCTTGATTGTCTGAAACCCACCTTGTAGAAAGGGCCTAGGGTGGATTGGTAAAAAGGCTAAGTAAGGGTCATTCTAGAGTTGACTTAATGGCTCATAGGACCAGAGGGCACTTACACAAGAGCCAAAAGAGCCCACTTGCGACCCCACCCAACTCCACAAGATGGCAAGTGTCTTCGGGAGTTGAGACATTGATGGAGAAAATAGGTACAAGCCGCCAAGAGAGAGGGATGTGGTAGACACCCTCTTAGGCTTGGTGTAGAAATGGCTTTGGGCGGACCCATCGTGTCCCTTCTCCCAAAATATTAATATATGCTTATTGATAATCTATGGATGTGATATATATATAGTCGTGTGGCGATTGTAGGAGTCAATCCAAGGATTGCATCATTAAAGAGATATTTATTTGGTAAGACAAACTCTTAACCCCAATTTGCTACAATTTATCTACAGTAGGAAAATTGGCAGAGGGATATTATAATTGGTATCAGAGCATGTTCCTACCAACCAATGGGGTATGCCTACTTTAACTATCATTCAAATAAAAAAAACTATTCAGCTTTCTTCTTAAGTAAGCCAATAATGCATCTTCCTTCCACGTGTACACTTTGTATTCATGCATATACTTCATGACTTACATGTATGCTTCATGTATTCACATGTATGCTTCATGCTTCATGTCTCAAATGTATTTATGTGTATACTTTATGTATGACATGTATTCATCTAAATACTTTGTGACTTACATGTATTGATGCATACCTTATGCGTTATGTGTATTCAAGTGCATACTTGTGACTTACATGTATTGAAGTGTATACTTCGTGACTTATGTGTATTCAAGTCTGTACTTCATGACTTATCTGTATGCATCTTGTATTGTGTGTATTCATGTGTATATTTCATGTTTCTTGTTTATACTTTATGTATTACATGTATTCACATGTATGCTTCATGCTTCTTATGTATACCTTATGTATTATGTGTATGCTTCATGCTTCCTATGTATACTTCATGTATTACATGTATTCACATGCATTATGTGTATGCTTCATATACTTCATATGTATGCTTCATCCTTCATTTCTTACATATATTTCATGTATTGTGCATATCTATGTGTTTGCTTGATGAGAAATGTATCTTCGACAAGACTGATCCATATGATTACTTTCTACTTAAGAATTATGTAAATGTTAAAAAATTGTCTATCAAAATGCTTCACGAATTGATAAGAACTAACAAAATTAACTTATCTAACATTGAATTATTATTAGCATCCCAATGCAATAAGGAAGAATTGTACTACTTAAGTAAAATATGTGTCTTCCCTCAAAATTATTATAAAGGGGGGAGCATTTTCTTTGAGAAAACATCCATAATTTCATTAGGAATAGAACCTTAAGTAGTTCTATAAATGAATTAATTTTGGTCTTCACAAATAGTCATGACATGAGGAAGGTTGTGACTCCTAATATGAAGAGTTGTGACTCTTCAAATGAAAGATTATGAAAGGTTGGGACTCTTTGATAATAAGGGTGATGAATCTAAAGGGATAAATTTATCCAAGGAATTCACCTCACCACCAACATATGCCAAAGAGAGGTGAGTAAACCCAAAATCAAGATTGAAACAAGTGTTAAAGCCTAACTAATTACAAAACATGATTATACATGATTTGACACTACATCAAGCTTTAATAAATTTTGTTAGGGTATAACCTTCACACAAATAATTAGGATTCGGTAAAATTTCCTAAGGTATCCATTTATGATAAGAATTACTATAGTGTTAAAAAATGTACTCCTTTAAATTTCACACTAAGTTTGGGTCCCTTAATTAAATTAGACTTAATTATTAATCTAATTGATCCAATTATGCATCTATAATCCCAATTAATTGTATTCTTTAAAGGGAGAACCCACAATTAATTAATGCCTATACTTAATTTAACATCCTAGAAAGTGTGTTCTAGGCTTACGTTCTAGGACACATTTTCCCAAGGGTGAATGGGTCCCCCTTAAGCCTTATAATCCAATTTTTATATTTTTTTGACATTAATTTTATGATCCCAAATTCAAATTTTAAATATTGGAAAAATTTAATGTGTAATTTTCAAGAAATTAGAGAATTAACTATAAATGCAAGGTCTTTTTATCAATTCAAGACATCTTGCAAGAGGGAAACTTTCATATAAGCAAATATTATCGTCAATAGCATTGAAGAGTAGATTTCTAAAGCATTTGTTGTAACATTCAAAATATCAAGCATCATGTCAAGATTATCATCATTCATGCATGTTTTTGGAGCTAACATTGTGATGTATATTTCAAGTTTCAAATCAAGATTCAAGAATCAAGATCACATCATCAATTGAGCTAGTTAATGCAAGATCAATACCTTGGAGAGATGTATTAAGTTTTAGTCCTTCAAGGGATCCAAATCAAGGGTTTGGGGAGTTGCACCATAACACTTTTTCATTCATCATTCCTTTTGTGCTTCAATATTTCAATTCAAGGTTTAATTACCAAAATGGGGTTTGACCATGGCAAACCCCCATTCATCGAAAAAACATTTATTTTTTTCCCTCTTATGTGTTTTGTAGATATTAGATTGAAGAAGGATTGGAAATCTATCGAAGGAGAAAAATTGGAAATTTTGTCAAAGTTGCACAGTTGTCAAAGTTGTCGTCAAGCCATAGAAACTTACTTTCATAATTTATTTTTTAATTTTTTACTGTGAAACTCAAATGAATTAGGCATAAGACCAGAGGATTATAAAAGAAGCTTTTCAACCATTGTAGCTGAACCTATTTTCCCTAGGGTGAATCTGTCCCAGAGGAAACTCAACAACTACATTTTGGTGAAAGGTTTCAACCCCTGTAGCTTGATCCATTCACCCTAGGGAGAATCTGTCCCAAAGGATACTTAGCAACAACATTTTGCTGAAAGGTGCAAAAATACTTAACCTTCCCAAATATGCTAGAAAGTTGTAGGTTTTGTCAGATGAAGTTTTAATATTGTGATTTCAAGTTTTTCTTTGAATTTTTGGGTTTATTTACTAACTTTAATCTTTCTCCTGAAATCATTTTTTCAGCAAGTCCACCCCACCCTAGGTCGAAAAGGAAAAATAAATCCTTCAAGGTTGACTCACCTAAGGGATGGTAATCAACATTGGCTTGAGGGATCCATTTTTCCTAATGAGATAGAGGAAGATAGGTGCATCATACCCCCTTTTATTATTTTATTTTGGTGAACCTATTTTCCTATGCTCCATTTTGGTGAACCTGACATTCTTGTAGTATAAATTTTTTGATTTGAAGTTCATTCAAACCCTATATCTAGGATTTGAATTAGTCAACATTACATTACATTAGTTTTCATTTCATCTAAAGCCTTCCGAATTTCATTAGCTTGCATTTCATATAGGGTTTTTAAGTTGTATTTGCTTTATTTAAAATCTAAAAATATCCCAAAAATTGCATGTATTTTATATTGATTATGCATAGTTGTTGAATATTAGTGTATGTTCAATAATTCATATCCAAAAATTGAATTAAAATTACATTTAAAAAGTTCCATATATTGCATCATTTTTCACTAAATCTACTTACATTAGGTCGTTGAAATATGGAAAATTATGTCACAAAAACCATAGTTTGCAAGTTGAAAAAAAAAGGAACAAATAACAACTCAAAATTTGTATTTTTTATTTTTAAAAGCCCTATACAAGGACCCATTAGCCCTTGGGCGAATGGGATATTGAGGGCCTATGAAAACTAGATATTTTGATAATTTTTTTGGCTTTCTATAATTCCCATATCTGCTGGTAAACCACTGTTTTAGTTTGTCAATTTTTGGGAAGTTTTATTTTTACTTATGAATTATAGCTAAATCA